>PVJH01041475.1:0-14929 GCA_004026705.1 Nesogale talazaci | reverse complement strand
ATACACTACATGAAGGGGGGGGGAAAGGAGGGGGTAGGCCAGAATACTGACTGTGTGATAGGATTCCCTATCTTAAAAAGGTGGGGGGGGGGGACTGAGCCCTGGTGGTGCAGTGGTTGTGTGCGGGACTACGGCCCACAGGGTTGACGGTTCAAATCCAGCAGTAGCTCTCCAGGAGCAAGGCTGGGCTTCCTAGTCCCACCAGGGCAATGATGCGGGGGTGGGGGGGAGGGAGAAGGAGGGGATATAACTTTATAAGCATAAAATGACCTAGAATGAAATATATTACAATGTCTCCAGAGAGTCTCTCTGGGCGGGAACCTAGAGGTATATTGGACATTCCTCTTTGCAATAAAGGTATTCAATATATTCAGAGGAAAGGCCCTGGGAGGAGGCAGTATCAGTGTGGAGCCCAAACCAGGCACGGGGAGGACTGCGGGAACGGTGATGTAGGCTGAAGGAACAGGCACCACAAGTGTCCTAAAATGCAATCAGGCAGGATGTGAACAACAGAGGCAGTGAAAGGAGTGGGGGACAGAGGGGATGACATCAAAGAGAACACCGAGCCCGGACAGGACCCTTGCAAGTCTTAGTCCCAGTGTCAGCTCCTCTGAGAAACCCTCCCTGGCCACCTGGGCAAACGGTGTCTTCATTACTCTGCGAGAGGGGTGGCCAGTAAGTGTACGTGGGTATGTTATTAGCTCCACAGCTAAATTGTGAGTGCCCTTAGGGAAGCCGTCGTGATTTAAATTTCCTCATTTCTCCCACACGCTACAGCCACTATTTAACCTTACAGTGTCAGGCATCCAGTAAGCACTTAATAGATACCTTTCTTGGCAAATCAATGGAGTCCACCACATAAGGGTCTTTGAGAGCTAGCTGTACGTACTGCGCGTAGGAATGTGCTGTGAGCGAAAATCAACTCAACGGTGGCGGGTGCGGTTTGGATTTTTTTCATTACCTGGAATCCTGGATGTCTTCTGTGTGACTGCGCTGAACATTTAAGTGCTGCTTCAAGTTGGAGTTCACACATTCATTCAATCAATGGCCCATCCATCCATCCATCCATCTATCCATCCACCCACCCACCCACCCATCCATCCAAGCATTTACTACTGAGTGCCTACTGTGTGTCAGAAATGGTATGAAGGCACCATGAAGCTGGGTCTCTGCTCCTGTGACACTCATCTAGCTGAGTGGCTTTCATCAGGACACATGAGAGCAGGTGTCTGGGCTTCACTTGAGACAGACCAACTCAAAGTCTTTGTGGGTAGAAAACAGGAATGGGAACCATAAACAATTCCACACAAGCACCTCTAGTGAGTCTGCAAACACCATTGCACGTAAAGACATTTACTTCAGTGGGACAGAGGTAATGAATGGTGGGGGGAAGTCAAGGTTGATTCCCAGTGACCACCAGCCTGAGTGTGTGAGTGAATGTGTGTGTGTGTGTGTGTGTGTAAATTGAGATATTCTTGCCCCTTTAAAATTTATAACAGCAGTAGAGATGTCGGTTCATGACCTGCTAGATTGAGAGGTAAGAACCTGGGACACATCTTGTCTTGGGGGTTCTCGTGCTGGTTTCTCTCCTTGGACATCATATTGCACACAGTCCATCCCTGTGGACCGTGTTACCCACTCTTGGGGCCAAATCCAGAGGAGTCCCTGATCAGTCTTGGTGCTGCAACCAACAAAACCCCGTGTTTCCAAATTTTAGGAATCTTTGCCCACAACATCACCTATTTTCCTCCCACTGCTCAACCGATGGTTGTTCCATGAGACAGTGCCGGGGCTGCTGGGAGAGGGAAAGAAGGTGACTGAAGCCCTCTGCCTTCAAACCATCAGCTGTTCTGAGGGGAAAGGCCGGGATTTTCACTCCTGTAAAGAGCTACCATTTCAGGAACTCACAGGGGCAGTTCTACCCTGTCTTACAGGGTCACACACAGTCGGTATCAATTCATGACAGGGAGTTTTAAAAAAATTTTGTTTTGACCCCCAAGGTGGAGCTTTCTCATGAGAAAGATAAGACATATGTATGATCTTGTGGGTTTTCAGGAAAGTGTGTACGATTCACTTCACGATGGAAAGGACACGGCTGTCGTGGTGAGCAGAACACACGTCAATAAAGGCATCAAAGGTGACGGACACACGTATATGAAACCCACCTTTCCAGACATCCTTACACCCAATGGTCCTTCCATCCACCCATCTGTCTAGCTGTCCATTCATCCATCTACCTACCCAGCCATCGTCATCCATTTTCACCCCTCATCATCTTCCCCTTGATTCATCCATCCAACCCACAGAGTCAATTATCCATCCATTCAATATCTACTCATACTTTCCCCTCTCATCCATCCACCCATCCTTCCTCCATCCCATTTGGTCATGCACGCACACCCACACCCACACAACGCAGCCTAAGGACAGAAGATGCCCTCCCCCCTGCTGCTGAAACCATATACATGACTCGTAACTTAAAAAGCTGCATTGTGATTGGGAACAAGCCAGACTGCTGAACGTCCGCACTCTGATCGTTCTTCTAAAGATCACTCACGTCCGCACATATTTCTGGCCATTCCACTGAATCCAAGGTCCAACCAGCCAAAATCCTTCTGAGACCCCCATAGAAAGCTGGCCTATCCTTGCTGTTCTGAAGTATCTGGTGTCCTCAAAAAACAAAACGAAACAAAACTCACGGTGCTTTGAGGCAGAAGGCAAAGTGAATAAGGGCAGGCATGATGAGAGTCGATGGGGAGCTGTGAGCTATTTGGGGAGAGTCTGGCCTGGCCTCCGTGGGGAGTAGAGAATTGGAGAGAGCCGATTCAGAATATGGAAGATGATTGCTAAAGGGAGGGAAAGTTCTGCTTTGGCCCAGACAGTATGGCATTTTGGTGTCAACAATCAATGTGACCCTGGAGTGTTTTCCCTTTTGGCTTCTAGGTTGGAGCAATGATTATTGGGTTGGTCAAGCAGGACAGTAGGTGCAAGACAGAGCTATCTTCTTCCTGTGTGTCCGTCCATCCGTCCGTCCATCCATCCATCCATCCATCCATCCATCCATCCATCCATCCATCCATCATCCATATATGCACACACACACACACACACACACAGTACTTACTAAGTGCCAGGCATGATTGGAAGCACCGCCTGTCTTAAATCTTTTAGTCTTCTGAATCAAGCCCTATTAGCACCCCCCACTAGGCTCATGGTGATGCTGACATACTGAGTTATTTAAGGCCACACAACTAATGACTATCTGGGACTTGAACTCCAGCCATGTGGTCCCAGAGCCCACGCCCACGACCACGCTGCTGTGCTGTGCTGTAAACCACCTCCCTTGCCAATGCCTAAACCACAAGCATGGGTTTTCAGAGGGCTCTCCGGCTGGCCCAAGCCCGAGAGAGAAGGAAGGGCTGATGGCGAAAGGGCGCAGCCTATCAGGGGCTGCCGTTCCCCAGGCACTGGTGACTCTCCGGTCTGCCGAAGTACCCAGACTAAATTTAACACCTTGAATTCATTCATTCAACATTATTTCTGCATCGCCGCAGCCCTGGGCCTCGTGCAAGGAAGGGGAAAAAGGAAACATCGTGGACGTCCATCGCCCGGGAAGACGCATCCAGATACTGTATCGTCCCAGGCTGCGACGCTACCCCGCAGAGCAGGACGCACGACCTCCACCGACGCGCAACGGACGGCAGGACGCATCTTAGAAACACGCTGGCAAGTGGAGCACGCACACGCACCGCCCCAGGGGCGGCCTCCCGCACGCAGCCCCGCGTGCACGAGATGCAGGAAACCAGACCCGCGGCCCCAGAGCCCACGGGGGCCCTCCGGGACGGAGCAAAACGGCTCCCTCGGGAGGCCAAGGCTGCCATCTTTCCCGGAGCAGGATGCCCTCTCCTCCTCCCACGGAGCGGCTGGTGAGCTCAAACTGCCCATCTCTTGTATGGCTCCACCAAGCTCACTGGTGCCCGAGTGAAGCCAACTCGGCGGGCCTGGACAGGGCAGGGCGGAGCTATCCTTGTGAGTTCCCGAGAAGGTCTCCACTCGGGTGGCTGCGCCGGGCTGACCTTTCAGCGCGTGGCCCAGCGAGCAGCCACTCGGCCACCAGGACTCTTTGTTGATATACTTAGATGGGTTGATGCTGACTTATGGAGATCCTCCCTAAGACAGATTAGAAGGGGGCCTGTGGGTTTCTGAGACCCTAACTCTTAATGGAGTCTGGCACCCTATCGCTCTCCCTTATGGAGTTAAGGCCTCTATAAGTAGATGTCACATTTAAAAAAAAATTTTTTTTTGGTGTGTGTGTGTGGGGGGGGGGCATCACTGCCCTCTGGTGGGAGGTCCAGCCTTGCTCCTGGAGAGCTGCTGCTGGATTTGAACCGCCAAGCCAGTGGGCTGCAGTCCTGCACTTAACCACTTATGCCACCCGGGCTCGGCCCAGATGTTACATTTTTTAAGTAAAGGAATAAGATTTACAACTCAGCAGGTGAGAGGAAAGGGAAGGGGGGCAAGGCAGGGCTTTAACCACAGGTGGGCGTCAGTGACAGGCTACCAGCTAGCTCAACAGGTGTGCTTCCCCCACCATCAGCATCAGTGCCACCGAAGAACCTGTCAGAAGCGACACTGGCAGACCCCCACCCCAGACTTCCTGGATCAGAGATTTGGGGCCATGCAGCTCAGACACCGGGCTGGGACCACCTTCCCTGTGTAGGACCTCTGCCTTGTGACCCTAAGGCCCTCTTGTTAGTTACTTAGGCGGTGGGTCTGCCAGGGCTTCCCGCTATTCTTAAAGTAAACACCCAGAACAAAGCTCAAGGAAACAAGGCTGAGAGTGTGTCAGGAGCAACAGCAACAACCACAGGACGATCGAAGCCACATTCTTCGAACCCAAGGCACGAAAATGGCTTCAGACCCTGTGTGTGCCAGGCACGGCGCTGGGCAGCGGGATACGACTAGCCTGGCTTCTGCCCTCCTGGAGTCTCAAGCCAGTCCACCCTGCGCTGTTTTAGACTGCACACCCATGCTCAATGCGCCCTCTCTCTTTTCTCATGGAGTCCACTGCTTCTAATGTAAGATGTACCACTAAGGGCGGTTAGCACCCTCACAGTGTTGTGCCCCCATCACCTCTATGCATTCCCAGGACATGTCCACTTGTCTGTACCCTTAGGTATAGGCACTCTCCCCCACAGCCTCCCCCAAGTCCCAGGCAACCACTCATCTCACGTCAGTTGAGTTGGTTCTTGGATGTCCCATACACTGCTCCCTGGAGGTAGAGTTCGATTCCCATTTTCCAGATGAGGAGGCTGGAACGCCACTCCTAGGAGCAGGCATGGAGAGGGCATCTGACTCCAAACCTTGTGCACTTCCCTGGCTTCCACCCAAACCACTCCACCTCCCTACCTCTACATCCTCCTTTCAACCTCCGCTCCTGGGGGACACCCTCAGAAACCTCTCCACAGGCACATGGCTGGCACCCCACCACCCACCCACATCCCCCTCACCCCTACCGAGGAAAAAAAAAAAGAAAAGAGCACACAAGTCAATGGGATGTACAGAGGGTTCTGGAGGGTCAGAATCCTCTATCCGCCTACAAAGCAATTCTCCATCTGCAACAGCGGCTCATTCCAGGTGAACCAGTCACCAGATTCCTGGGAATGGACAGGGAACATCCCAACTTAGGAAATCTCCCACAACGTCTGCTTGCGTAGAAACAGTCTTAACAATTGATTTAAAAGTGTACATTCTTTAAAAAAAAAAAAAAGGGCATATTCTTTTTTACATACTTGTCATGTGGGTGACTACCCTGCTTTCCCCACATCGGGCCCTGCCCTCTGTGCTATTCCGCTCTTGGGCCGTGAGATGGTCCTCAGACCAGGCCACTCCCATGCACCGAGTGCCTTGAAGGAAGGCCCACAGCAGTCCCCAGACCACACAACACCTGATTCTGAATGAACTGGGGAACGTAGCTCCAGGGTCGGATTTTGGTCACACAGATGGTCTTCAAGGTGGCTTGGGAGAGCAGAGTTCACACAACCCAAAGGGCTCGGCTTCCCGCAGCAGCAGAACTTCGGATCTTCCTTTTGCATGGGTGCCATCTCTTTTTCTCTGTCCTCTCTGGGTTTTGGTGAGGACTGCCCACAGTCAGAGTCACTGACCACCCAGTCTGCCCAGGATGGAGGGGGTTTCTGGGATGTGAGACTTCAGGGGCTACAATTAGATAACCCCAGTCCAGCTGGGATGCATGGTCACTCAACAGGGCTAAGGCCAACAGCTGGTGGCTTTGTAAATCAACTTGGCAAGCCCACTGGTCTGTGCCCCTGCCAGGTACCTTCTCCAAGTCTCTTAAGAAGACTGGAGCTGGTCTTCCCAACAGAGCCTTCCACTCCAGAGGAGACAGTCTGCGCTGGCTAATGGGGTCCTGAAGGAAGACTTCAACCTTCAGTAGATGACTGTTCCCACCTTTTCAAGGAAGAAGACAGAGGGCGGAGTGCAGACCCTAACTAGGAATGCGAGTAGCTTTCTGGTGTGATGCTCGCCCTGGGTACCTGGGCCTGCGGCCTTCATCCTGCACTGGACTCCTGCCTTGCTCAGAAGGAGGAGATGGGAGTGGAGGGGGCGGGGATGAGCAAGCTAATTATACACTTTAAAACTCCCTCACCTTGTCACCCACGGAGGGAGGGACAGGGGGAAGCAGAGGAGGCTTGTTATCTAAGACCGAAGGGCACAGAAAAATGGGTCAAATGGGCAAGGATGTTTTGCTCCTGACAGCTTCCAGAGAAACTGGAGAATGCAAAATCGTTGCTCAGAGTGCCGCGTTCAGAAGAACAAAACCAAGCTGGCCGGTCACCCGAGGGGTCCTCTGTCCCCTTCCTCCCTAAAAGGATCCTCCTTCCTAGCCAGAGTTTCTCAAATGGACCACTGACAAAAACAAAGTTATTCTGCAGTATTCTGACATGCTCTTTCAGGGACTTTCTCCATGCCGGACATTGGCCTTTCTGGAACTGTCTGAGGGAGATGCCATCAGAAGCAATGCAATACCCTCATGGAGCGGGTGGGGAAAACTGAGGCTTGGTACTCTGGTGGGCAGACCAGGGAGTGACTCCAGCAGACCACTGCCCAGTGCTCGGAGAGCTCCCGGATTGTGCCATCCTCAGGGCCAGGCCCTGGCGCAGGAGCTGAGCTAGCGTTCTCAGAAATGTCAGGGCAGCAAAGGCTCTTGGACGCCACCCATCTTGGGACTGAATTCACCTTCCTAGGGGAGTCTTCCCGGCAGAGGGAGCCTCCGGGGCTGGATGACCAGGGCTAACAGCTAAGGGGGACATTGCCCCCAGCACCGGACAGAGCCGCCCAGGGCTCCAGATGACATGGCTCTCAAGAGATGGTTCCCCTCCAGCTTCTCCGGCGCCCGTATGTCAGGAGTCTGACAGCTTTGTGAGCCCCCTCCCACATCACAGAAAACACCCAGAACATCGGAAACCTCGGCACCGGGGTCCAGCAGCTGCCACGTGGATGTGGCCGTTGTGTGCCATCAGGTCCAACTCCCAATGACCTCACAAGACGGGGTAGCCCTGGCCCACAGGGTGTCCCAGGGTGCGATCTTCAGAGGAGCCGATGGCTCTACCACTTGACAAAAAGGTGGCGAGAAACACTCATCTCCCTTGCCAAGACCACTTAGAGTCTTTTCCTGGCCATTCATGGCGGAACCAATGGTCTCCCTTGGCCAGAGACCCCCTTCTTGCTCCACACGGAGAGATAGAGACACACGGGTGCCCGCGTGTCTCTGGTGGGCATCTGACACTCCACGTTGCCCTCTTCAGTAGACCACAGCCCCTCAGCCCTCCCAGATGCTCCGGGAGTTTAGCAAGTGCAGCTTTGAGATAACAATTCCAAGGGTGGGGATGTAAAAGGAGCACAGACTCTTTGGGAACGAGTTTAGCCAAGTCCAAGAAAGTGAGCCATTCCACCTCGGGGGGCTACAAACCCTACCCCACCCCAAAGCCAAATTCACTGCTAGAGTCAATTCTGATACAAAACAACCCAAGGAAAATGCAACTGTGTCCCTAGTGTCTTCTCACAAGTCCCACTTTCACCCCTCACCCCCATCAAAACAAAACAAACCAGGCTGGTATCTCTCAGCTAAGGAATGGGTGAATCAACAATGGTCCATCCACACCATAACAAACCAAACTTACTCCCTAAGAGTCTATCCTGACTCCTCAAGACCCTGTCAGACTGGGTAGACCTTCCCTTGTGGCTTTCTGAGACTGTAACTCTTAATAGGAATAGAGAGTCTCATTTTCCTTCAGCAGAAGGACTGGTGGTTCCGAACTGCTGACTTGTGGTTAGCAGTCCAACATTACCATTTGGATTCAGCGGTAAAAAATGATGAAGTACTGAAACATGACTGGCTCTCCACAGAGACAGAAACCACTGGGCCAAAAACTGTGCGATTCCACAGGAAGAACCTTCTGGAAAAGGCTAACTAACAGGGATGAAGAGCGGATGGATGGTGGCCAGAAGCTGGAGGGTGAGGGAGTCTTGGACTCGGAGCAGCACTAGGGAACGTTCCAGGGTGACGGGACTGTTCTATGTGCTGATTTTGGGGGTGGTTGCACAACCACACACCGGTGTCAAGGCTCAAAGAACTAGACACTCAAAAGGATGCATTTTCCCATCAGTGGGTTAGACCTCTACCAATCATCCTGATTAAGGAAAGGGGAGAGGAACAAGAACTGTTGTTTCTAGGACATGATCCAGAGACTTCATGGCTGTTGAAAAGCAGTCTCAGGCCCCATCCCAGATGTGCAGAGCCAAAATCATCATCATAACAAGATGCTCAGGTGAGTCTCCTGCACACGAGAGAGATTGAGAAGGCCAACCAGACCAAAGGTACCACTTCCCTGTGGGGGTTGACACATCCTTTCCATTCAAGCACATTTCGCTTTTTCTGCAGAACAGGCCCCAATTCACACCAAGTGAGATTGAAAACTATAGACAGCCATGGGTCAAGTTAGACCGCTTTCTCCCCAACCCTTCCCTTCCTCTCCACCCGCCCCCCAGGAGCTCAGAAACAGCTGTTTCTGGATTTTGGAATGATGGGGGAGAGACTATGTCCTGGTAGGAGAGCCTCCCAATGGAAAAAGCCAAGCTCATTCTTAAAACCCAGTGCTTTCTATTCCATTCTGACTCAGTAAAACTGCTCACCCACTGGGTTCCCAAGGATGTCATCCTCACAGAAGTGGGGGCACCCTCTCTCTCCTGTGGGGTGAGCGGCTGCAGGGCTTGAACTCCCAGCCTTTTGGTTAGCGGCTAAGTGCTTTGCTGTGCCATTAGGGCTTCTTGGAAATGGGCTCTTCTGGAATGACAGCCAAGCTGACCTCGCCGAATGATCCGAGGAACCCTGGACCACTCTACTCTGCCCCTGTTCTCTCCACAGCATCGCTAGCTCTGAGCATATCCAGCCTCACCGTACAGGGAAGCATCTGATCATTGAATCCAAATCCTCCCAGATCTCTTTCCATTTTCTTGTTAGAGCCTCCAGCTTGCTTCCCTACGGAACTTTCTTGCTGGAGCCTTCGGCTCTTGTGGCATCGTGGGTTACGGGTAGGTTTGCTCCCTGACAGGTTAGCAGTTTGAAACCACCAGCCGCTCTGCGGGAGAAAGACGAGGCTCGCTACTCTGGGGATGATATGCAGTCTTGGAAACTTGCAGGGGCAGCTCAACTCTGGTCTAGAGGGTCCTGTGAGTTGGGAAGGACTCAAGGGTAGTGAGTTTGGTTTGGGGTTCCATTTTTTTCAAGTTTGGGGAGGACCCATCAGGACAACAAGACGAGGTGACCCAAAGTTGGCGTTGACAGTGGACTTCTGGGGTGGGGGTGGGAGTTTCACAAACACAGACAAAAAGGGCTTCAGGAGACTGAGCAGGGGACACAGAGACCTGTGTCCGTGGGTCTCAAGCAGGCCCGGATCCTTTCTCTCTGCAGGAGTCAGCAGGAAAGGAAGCAAGTTTAAGTCTCAGTGATACACAGACTATGGAGAGGGTGAGCGGCATTGGGTGTGGGGGGCTGCTACCCAAATACCCTTGTCAGTTGTCATCAAGCCACTTTGGACTCATGGCCACCCCCAGAGAGCAGACAGAACTGTGCCCCTGGAGGTCTTTCCAAAACAAACCGACAGGGCTTGTTTCCTCGGCACCTTTCTGAGCTGACGTCAGGGAACTTTGGAAATCACAGACCCCCTTAGACCAGATTGAAAGTCGAACTTCTAACCAACCAGAAACATGGACCTGAGGTGTGAGGTCAAGAAGGCTCACCGGCTAGCAAACACCAGGAGAAAGAGGCCCCGGCAGTCAGGTGATCACCCAGGGCTCTCACTTGAAGAGAAACAGAGCCTCAGTGGGAAGCCTGTGCTCTCCTGGGTGGCTTCCAGCTGGAGGGGTTGGGGTGGGGGACAGAAAGGGATGGAAGGGCAGGGGAATGTGAGTGTGGACGGCAGCGGTGGAGGAAGACCACAGGGTTTTGGCTCCACCGTGCGCCATGCCAGGATTCACATCTGGGAGCCACACGCCTGGGCCCTGGGACCCTCAGCGAAGTTGGAGGAACCTTCACTCCTTCTTCCTTCCAGAGACACCAAGGGTCTCCACTTTCCCACCGGCCCTGCTGCCGTGACCTCGACCCACTTCCAAGTTCAAGTCCCACCCACCACAGGCGCCTCCACAAGTGACAGGGTCTCTCCAGCTCTTGGCATCGATGTATGAGTAACGCCCAACAAGAAAACTGCATCCAGAGTTTTGTCCCAGGATGCTCCTAACAACCCACGGGGGACCCCAGGGAAGAGAAACACTGGCCCGGCCACAGGAGCAGGGGGTGCGGCTGTGACAAGGGGCTGCCACTTGAAGCTACGTGGCACAGAACTCAGAGAGGGATGCTGAGCCACGGAAGCTGACGTGGGAGAACAGACGGTCAGCCTCTGCATGTGCGGAGTTCAAAACGAGACAGCTCGGATCTGTGGGTTTAGAAGGGCAGCGTGTGGTTCCCCTTGTGGCGGGGAACAACAGGGAGGGGACCTCAGGGGCTCCAGAGAGCCGGCCACCTTCCGTTTCTTGGTCTGGAGAGGCCTTGACTTCGTCCAACATGGACTGCGCTCGTCCCAATGTGTAGCGGACATTGGGCTTTGTTCCAAGAGTTCAAAAACCGACACTTACATGCAGTTTATAAAAGAAGCAGCAGTCAGAAGTGTTGGGGTGGAGAAACCCCTCCCCCACCTCCTCTGAGCTGCCCCCAGCCTTTGGACCCACATGCTTTTCTGAGCTGTGGCATGTTCCTCAACTCTCTGCTGGCAACCTCCATCTCTGTACCTTGGCTTGGATGCCCACGCCCAACCTGTGGGGTCTCTGCCCTTGTCCTCTTCTCCTCCAGAGAAGACCTAGCCCTGGATGACCCTGCTTGGGTCCGTTGGGGAGGGCGACTTTCTCTTCCAGAGCAGGGCCGTGGAAATGGGTTGGCGACCACCGGCCAGAGGGAAGCCTGTCTGCAGGGAGCAAAACGAACGCACTCTCCTCAAAGCCACAGAGAAAGCTTTCGGCGAACTCGCCCGCCGAGACTGTGGGTACACGGTCCCTTCACCTGCATCCTCCACCTAGCTTCCTCCTGAGCAGCCCCTGCACTTCCCCCCTCCCCACCAGACTCTCCGCTGGAGGAATCAGGAGGCGACCAGGAGGAATCAGGACCAGGGCGAGCTAAGGACAGTATGGAAGGACTCCCACCGCCTCCCTCTCCCCCCCCCCCCCAAAGACTCCACACCAGGCTTCAAAAGGCAGGCAGCTCCATGACATCTAACTGGCATCCAGCGACACCTCCCCCCAGACCCCCACAGCTATCTGAGATTGCACGCACGGGCATCTTCAACACCCCTCCGCTCACCCCGGGGTGAGCGGAAGTCAGGGTACCACCCAGCCCCACCGAGTGTTTCAGTAGGCCTCCTGTGGGAAGGAACAGGCCACCTTGAGGACCAGCCTCTTCCTGATATTGGCACTTAGGAGGTCAAGAACCAGGATTTCATCTACCGCACCATTCAAGAGGACACCACGAGCTGGTGGAGGCGGAGGGCGGCGGGACCCCTCCCCAAAAGGAATCTCTGTTGAACCTCGAAGTAGGCAGTCCACACACTTCAAAATCTCAGCGCCCCTCCCCTTACAATGTCAGGACTCAAAAGCCAAGAACCTGCTGCTACCTCCTGCTCCTCAAAAGAGCAGCATCAGGGATACCTGGGACCCCAGCTCAGCAGAGTCTATACGAGAAGTAAAACAGAACCTGGAGAGGATGGGGTGCTGGGGGGCGAGCCCCACGACCCCTCTCAGCCACTCATTCTTAACACGAAGGGCAACCAGTGGGGACGTGGCTGCTACCTCTGGGCAGGGTGCGGTGGCCAGCCAGCCTGGGGAGCAGGCAAGTCCACCCCCCCCACACACACACCCCACACCCCATTTGAATCTGGGTCATGCTTAGATAACCGCTAGAAAGCCCAACTAATTATCCACCCTGCCTGCCCACATCTCAACAGATGTTAAGCGCTCCTTAAGGTTTATTTCCAGCAGGCACGAATTTAAAGGAAACACAATGAGATATGCATTTTGATAGCATCTCCGTAGAGGCAAATGTGGTTTTCACCTCCTTCCCCTGGATCTTTGATGTAAAAATACAAAACAAAAAGGCATTTTTACCTGCCAGAGACGGTGGCACTCCTTCCCGGCTTCCTGGGGTGGGAGAAGCAGAGGCCAGCCCCCCTGCTGGACCCTCCATCCCAGGAAGGACCTGATGCCTCCTTCTCTCATGCCCTGTCTTTCTCATGGAAACAGGCCAGGCTAGGGCTTGCAGGCCAAGGGGCCCAGGATCAGCAAATGGTCTCTGCCTTTGCCACCCCCAAATATGATAAAGTCTCCATTCCGTGGTGGGAATGGGGGCCTGTAGAGATGAGGGAGAGTATGTGCCCCCCCCAAACACCCACTTTCTCTGCAGATGAGGGTTGCAGCCCTCGCCTCCCCCTACCCCCTCAGGCCCCCCGCTGGACCACAAGTCAAGGCAATGCTAGCCCCTCAGTGTGAAGGCGGGTGCCCAGGGGCTCTGCACTCCTTCCTGGGCCCCCCACTTCCCTGCCTATGAGTGCGAACCCCTCCTGGGGAAGGCAGGCTGGGGAGACCGGGCTCCGGGGCTGGAAGAACATGGAAGAACAGGGCGAGGGGCAGCTCAGGCAGCAGGCCAGGTCCCTGGCCATCCCCCTGCCCTGGCCAACAGCGCCCAGGCCCCCCGCCAGGTTCCAGTTCGCTCAGGAGAACTTGGACCCTCCTGAAGTGGCCCAGAAGCCCTCGCCAAGGCCCCAGCCGACCCCGGGCCCGGCCTTTATTCTGGCCGAGGGTCCGCTGGATGGCACCCTGCACAGCCCGCCTCCCCTCCACCCCCAAGCCTTCACAACACCCCAACTCGGGGGCAGAGAGCTCGCACTCTTCCCGGAGCCCCCCCTACCCCCTCCCGCCCCTCTCGCCAGCCCCAGGAAGACCCCCCCACCTCCCATCAGCCCCCGGTCTCTCCCCGCCGGGAAGAGGGAGGCGGCGAGGAGGGGGAGGCGCCGCGGGGCTCGGGCAAAGGATATGGCCATTCGGTGATCTTTTTGGCGTATTTTCTCACCACGCTGTCCTCGCTGAAGAGGAACAGGGACCGGTTGACCGTGAGGCAGCTCTGTCGGACGGGGATGGGGTTGTAGAGGGCCATGGTCCGCGCTCTCTGCGCCATGGACTGCTTGTACATCCTTGGCGCCCCGGGCTGCCCGCCCTGCCGGCTGCCCCCGGCGCCTCGCCCGCCGCCGGCGCCCACGACCACCCCGGCGGCGGCCCCGGAGCCTCCTCCGCCGTAGCGGGCCGGCATCTCGTCTCCGAAGCGGGCCATTCTGCAAAGAGCAAAGGGCTCCGGGTTACGCTGCGGCGGGCGCTGCGGAAGACGCCGCCGCCGCCGCCGCCGCCGCCGCCGCTGCCGCCGCCGCCGCCGCCGCCGCCACCGCCACCGCCGCTGCTGCTGCTGCTGCCTCCGGGGCTGCTAAGACGGCGGCCCGAGCTGCGACTGCGGAGACGCTCCTCGGCCCAGCCCATCGGCGGCGGCGGCCGGCGCCGGGTCGGGCTCAGGAGGCGGCGGCCCGGGCCGCGCCGGGGACAGCGGCGCGGGACATCTTCCTGGCTGACCCGGGGAGGAGGGGCGCGAGGAGGCGCGGGGCGGGGCGGGGCGCGGGGCGGGGGGGAGGGGAGGGGAGGAGGGCGGGAGGGAGGGGAGGAGGGAGGTTGGGGAGCGAGCAAAAATAACCGAGGAAGAGATCCAGGCAATCCCCAGTCCACCCACTCTGGGGGGGGTAGGAGGGGGGAAAAGAAAAAAAAAACCACCCAACGCACACCCCCTTCGAGAGGCGAACGCTTGGCCGCGGACGCCCCCCGCCCCCCCCTCCCTCGGACGCAGTGGCCGCCTCGGATTCCTGGGAGCTGCGGTCAGGCTGGCATCTCGTAAAAGCAGCGCGTTCTGCCCATTAAGACAATTATGTAAAAAGGGAGAAAAGAAAAGCCAGGTCTTGGCTGGGGGGTTGGAGGGGCGGGGGGAGGGAGGGGAAGGCTCCCAATGATACCCCCTTCCTCGGTTGCCTTAAGTTCCTAGAGCTTCAAAGGACGGAAAGCTTTGGAACCCCCCAAAACAATCAATCCAGGTGATGGGTACGATCGGAGGGGGGCTCGGAAGCGGGGGAGGGGGCGGGGACGCGCTCCGGAGGTCTTTTGAGGTGTCTCGAAGCCGCAGGGTCCTCCGGTCTTGGCTTTTTTTTTTTTTTTTTTTTGCCCCCCCGCCCCTTCCTGAATCACCCGCGCCTCTGCCGCTTTGGCTCAGGAAGAG
>PVJH01041474.1:0-14926 GCA_004026705.1 Nesogale talazaci | reverse complement strand
ACTTGGTTCTTTTAATAGAGCTCCTTTTGTACGTAGTTAGCCTGGAGATTTTTTTCAGGTCTTATGCGGCCAGCTCTCTTAGACTCCAGCTTACCCTCCTCCTCATCTAGGAAGATTTAAAGCAAAAAAAAAAAAAAAATGCATAGCATAAACAGGGCCTTAAGTCGTGTCCCAAGAAATTGATAATGACGACACCAAAGGTCACCGTAGGTCTCCGCTTCTTGCCTTAAAGCAAACAGACTTGAGATTTATTTTAATGCAACAAACATACTATAATTCATAGGCATCTTAAGTCACATCCTATAAAATACAGTATTTTTAGATATCATTCTCAAGGAAAGGTCAGCAGGACTATGTAAAGAGACCAGTTATCCCGCCTTTTATGGAAAAGTTTAGACGAAGGAGAATTTTTTTTTTTAATCATCTGGAATT
The DNA here is from genome assembly GCA_004026705.1 of Nesogale talazaci. NCBI lineage: Eukaryota > Metazoa > Chordata > Mammalia > Afrosoricida > Tenrecidae > Nesogale > Nesogale talazaci. Next base: position 14,494 of record PVJH01041474.1, on the reverse strand, counting down.
TCCATTGGCATTTTCCAACTTTGACCCCACCACCACCGCTCCCCCACCCCACCACCACCACACACACACTGAAAAAAAAAAAAAAAAGCCACAAAGGTCCAAGAGACTGACTTTGAAGGTTCCCTCCACTGGTTTCTGCTGGGAACCAGCAGGCCCACAGGCAGCACTGGAAGGAGGCAATGTGCTTTCTAAGACCTGCTTGCCCACGGCCACCACTGCGGGTGGGGAGGTGAGTCAGGGGGCCATCGGAATGAAGCACCCTTCTCACCACTGCAACCCATCCCTAGGGAGTCTTTCAGGAGAACATCAAAGAGGGCGTCTGCCCTGGAAACAGTGTGGGGAGTGGAAGGGGAGGGAGGCCCTAACCATATCTGAAGAGGCTTCTGCCAGCACCTCTGGCAGCAGTGCCCTCAGAGCCCCCAAACGTGTGACCACTGGGTAACCTTTGGGCCTGGTGCCCATCCCGAGCGCTGACACGCTCTGGGAAGGAGGCAGCTGGCCCATCTTGCCTGAGAAGGCGGTTCTTTTGTCGTTCTTCTGATCCCGGGTGGAGCCCATCACAGCATCCAAGAGAAGTGAGCGTTCTGAAACCATGAGAATCACGACGACGACTGCATTTTCTTTTTGTTACTTAAAACAACAGACAACAACTTGGAAATGAAAACCACAGTCAGCACAGATGAAATAGGAGGAGCTGAGAATCCTATCTGGGAATTGGAGGTTCCTTCCTGCTTTTCAAGTTTCGAGTGTTTGGTGAAGGATGCCAGGATTTGAAGAAGGCCGGGGAGGTTCAGGTTAAGACGCCGCCGCCCTGCTCCTCCTCCTCCCCCTCACAAGGGTCATCTCTACAACCTCCTGATTATCTGCTGGTCATGCTATCTGCTTGCTAAAAGCCTGGGGTTAGATTAATGCTAGCGTTTGAAAGTCGGCTTGGGGCCCGGTGGTAGGCAGCCAGGAAAGGAATGCGTTTTCTGTTTATCTCGTTAGCGGCAGAAATGTTCATCATGGAAAGATTCTGCACGCCGCTCAGCTTCAGAGGTGCCTGGAAGCTGTCGCCTGTGACTGTGCACCCGGCTCCTAGATCAAGGAAAAGAAATGAGTCTTGTATTCACAGCCAGTTGCTTGGGTTGGTCACAGTCCGTTTCTTTGGCTTGATAACAGGGGTCCATCTTGCCACGTTGGTCCCAGAACAGCCCCCACCCACCCCCACCCCCATGGCTTGATCTCTCCCCGGAATGCAGTTTGAGCTGTGTCTCCCCCCGGGCAGCTTGGACCCCAGTAAATTAGCAGGGTCTTGACCCAAGAGATGGAGAAGTCCTAAGTGATTTTTCAGTCTCGTATCTAACAATGTGTTTACATTTGTTGAACTCTGGCTGACTGATTCATTCTCCTGGTGTTGCAAGAACATTCCTCATGCCTTCGAATTTATACATTTCCTTGCTAAGAGACCCATGGTTCCTTCCAAGCCACAGTGATGTGAACCGCATCCCAACACATTTCTGCCGGGCTGGATTTGTCCAGAGGGTGGATCGTGGCCAAGCAGCTGTGATGTGACAGGCTCGAGAGAGACAGGCGAGCAGAAGGCGGTGCGATCTGGAGGGACCAGCATGGACGCCAAGGCGGATGGGGGTTCTGGTCCCCGTTCTGTGCTCTTTCAAAGGGTTCACCTCGAACCAGTCCCATGCAGCCATGCTCCCAGCCTCAGTTTCCCTGTCTGTCTTAAACAAAGTCCGTTGGCAATCTGTGCAGAATCCCTTTTCAGAGCAGGCAGGGGAGAACAGCTGGGAAACAACTGGAACGGGAAGGTCAGCCCATGAGGAATGTGTGGAGGTTTCAGGTCAAAGAACAACCAAAGATGCAGAATCACATGAGGCTAAGGGCCCTCTGACTACTCATGCGCGTCAGGTATGGAAAGGGCTCTGCTCAAGCGTGGACATGCACAAGAGACCCAAACCCTTGGGGTGTGGGGGCATGTTGAAAACAGCTGCTCCCAAGACATGCTTAGCAAAATGTGTTCCTCCATGAAACATTCCTTTATCAATATTCCATGTGCTCTCTTGGGGCGGGGTAGGAGGACGACAAGGAAAATAAATCCTCACCTTTTGCCACCTGGGGTTTGGGGGCAAGGCAGTCTGGGACTCAAAGCTTAACTCAAAACCTCACTCGTGCTACAACCTTGGGCCAGGGACGTCACCGTTGACACCTCTGCATCCAAGGGCATGGGAATGACCCAACAAGAGCATGCCTGGGTTGCTTCTTAGTGGATCAGTGTGATTCCTGCCAGCTGCGCCCCAACCCCGGCCCTTCCTCTCCCACTCGTGCAGCCCGATCCCCAGCCTCGCTTCAGCCTTGGCACCCATTTGTTTTATGTCTTCCACATTACCAGGGCAAAGGGACACCTCCATTCTCGACATAAGGACAGTCACCAAGCCATTGTCCTGCTCCAGGCCTCCCTGGAGCACAAAATGCTAGACAAAATGCATGTTGAACAGCATGCGCAGAGGGTTTTGCCATTATTTTTTTTTTCATTTTGGCTTTCTCTGAACTCTTGGTAGCACAAGGAGTCTCCTTTTCTTCTTTTTTTTTGGGGGGGGGGTGCAACACTGCCCTCTGGTGGTGGGAGTAGGAGGTCCAGCCTTTGCTCCTGTGGAGCCGCTGCTGGAATTGAACATCCATCCCACGCAGTCCAGCGCACAACCACTACATCACCGGGGCTCAGCCTCCTTTTCTTCTTTTAAAGACCTACTCAAAAAAATATATCATTTTGAATGTAAGGTCTTCATATTTGTAACAAGAGACCAGTCTGGGCCCTGGAGGGTATCAGATCAGAATCCTATAGGTGGATTATCACTTATCACTTGACGCATGTACGAACGAGGTAGGCAGGTCTGTGTCTGCCATTGTTCTCAAAACTCCTGAGAGTGAAGCTGACCACCCTGACCTTTCATCTCTCTCTCTCTCTCTCTCAGCCAACACCGAATCCAAAAGTAGCCTTCACCTGGATCTTCATGAAGCTTCATCTTTGACCCCACAGCTGGATACGCAGGTACAGTATTGACTCTGAAGGACGAATGAGACTGGGAGTCAGGACTCGAGCTGTTGTCCTCGCTCCTGTGTGACCTTGAGCGAGACTCATCGCCTCTCCAGGGTTCATTGACCTCACCTGTAAAATGAGGCTGGCAGACTCACGCTCACACCCAAACTGACCTTCTCGTCAATCCCAACTCACAGGGGGCCCGGGGCCCTTATGGGACTGATGCCCACTGCAGACTGCACCAAGGAGGTGCTCCCGGGGGTACCCCCGTAGACCTGCCCCATCAGGTTTTCGTGCCTGTAATCTGTATGGATACCAAGCTCTGGACCTTCCTCTTGGCGCCACCAGGTAATGTTCAGGTTAGAGGTTGCGCTCAAGCCATTGGTGCCGCCGCCCAGGTGAGATGGTCAGAGATTCTTTCCCTGTGACGTGACCTGCCTGAACTTTTACCTTGAACATGTCTTGTCTGGCTCTTTCTGTGCATGAATACAGGGGGCAGGCCTGTCTCTGAGTCTTCCTGCATCAAGGTGAGCGAGGGAGGACATGAAGGTGGCATCCTGCAAGGCAGGTGGTCACTATGCCTCCGACCCCTGGGACCAACTTTCCCCCTCCAGTTTTAACTCTGGGCAGGCCGAAGGAAGACTAGCAATCCAGAGAAAAACCCAAAAGAAACCCTGAAGAAAGAAAACTGCTTCATCTTGCTGGTTAGGACTATCTAGCCACGGTTCAAGGACCTGTGTTCACAAATACTTATGAGGGCTTTGCTTTCCTGGCTTGGGGTTTGGTTTTTTTCACCCTTTCTTGGAAGCTTTGCGGGTGGAGCCATCTTCACATTCTCCCTGGAGAGGCAACCCAGGGGACTTCTGAGAGCTAAGAAGCTCAGAGTCTCCAAGAATGGAAGGAAGGAGACTCCCCCTGCTGTGTGACAGCCAGCCTGGCCACTCTCTCCTTGTCTTCTCCTGTCTTCAACGTCCTGCCCAGCCAGCTTTCTCCTCGAGCTGAGCCTGCATTGCAAAACAAAAAATAGTTTTCATTTTCCCTGGGTCCCCGAACAGGGTTCTAAGGAAGGGCCTGAAAGCTCTGTTAGACCCGGTCCCAGTGAGGTAGAACAGGGAAGTGGCCCCTTCCTGCTACTACAGAGGAACCACAGGACTGTAGGTTCCCTGGACAGGGAGCTTCTTGGATCAAGTCAGTTGATTCCATCAAGCAGATTGCAATGGGCAGCCACCCTGTGTCTCGGAGTACCCTTGGCGCAAGGGTTCCAGGCTGAGCTCGACAGGAGCAGCCTGCACAGCTTTCTCCCAAGGTGGGCTCAGACGATCACCCCGGTCAGTTAGCCGAGCACTTAACCACTGCGCCACCAAAGCTTCTTGCCTCCTTTGAAGACGCCCTTGGCAAGGGCTCCCGAGGCTTTCTTTTTCCTTTCAGAACCCCTGTGTTTAACTAAAAGTTCTACTTCTGAGCCTCAAGGTGACGTCGACAGTAAAACGTTCAGCTACGAAAGCAAACGGTGGAGACCCCGTGGAACATGGGTCTGGTCTGCCCCTGACCCTCCCCCTGGCCCCGCCCCCCCACCTCGCCGGGTCCCTGTGAATCAGAGTCACCACAAGGGAATGTGACTCTGAAGGCCTGGCAAAGGGCGCCTGGGCGTTTGGGTTTCAGGAGCTCTGTCAACGCCCAAGACAAGAGAGGCTCAGACCCGTCACATTAAGTGGTAGACTGAAGAATGGACTTTTCGGTCAAGCCAGCGGGAGCTGGCCTAAGGGGCTTAGCCGGCAATCCTGGCCCTCCCCCGGGGTAGCAGGAGCAGGTCAGCTGACTGAGGACGTCCATGTCGCCTGTGGAAAGGGAGAGAGGCTTTGTTCTCTCCACAAGCAGTTGGTTTAGGCAGGTCACACAGGAGGGATTTCCTTTCGCAGGCTCTCCACCAAGGGACTCCCTTTCAGGAAAGTGTAGGGACCTCCACGAGCCCCCAAACCTGAGGAGACTGGAGGGGAGGGTGGTCTTCCTTACCTTCTCCCCACTTCTCAAGGGCAGATGGCCCTTTCTTAGACGAATCGCTGCCTTCGATTCTAACGATTTGCTCAACCTCTTCCATGAAAACGACCGATTTCATGTTTACTCTACGGCATCTGGAAAGGATTTAGGAACACATTTCTGCCCGGCAGATTGCAGTTACAGACCCCGATGGACCGTGGGCCAGCCCCGGGATCCCTTTCGCTGTGGTCTTCCTACTGTGAAGACTGAGCCTGCTATCACCCTGATCTGATCTTCCTCCCCATCGGCACGTCCTGCCCTCTCCGTTCCTGCCCATTCTTCCCCCACTGACTCACCTCTTGCTCTCTGCCCCTTCCTCGGCTCCGATCAGATTAGGAGTCCAGACACTTGCACTCTTGTATCCGCATGCTGTCTGCAAGAGGGGGAGAGGTCAAGAGTGGACTCTGTGGGTTTCACCCCTTTCATGAGAAGGCACAGACCTGCGACGTGGACTCGGGAAACGATTTCTGCAGGGCGAGCTGTTAGCACCTGGCTCTTTGTGGCAGGGCCTGGGTGCCGGACTCACCACCCAGTCTGGACACTGCCTCGGCGCCCCTCAGCTCTGGGGGTCCCGGGCGTTGGTCTCCAGTGACAGGATGACCGCCGCGGGCTGCAGGGCTCCAGGGCAGGCCTGGCACACCTGATCCGAGAATCCATCAATAAAGTCCATGCCCAGCAAGGACAGTGGCAACGGACACCAGGCACTTCCTCGGAATGGGGGCGGGGGGTGGGGGGGGGGCGCGGGCAGGGTGAAGTCTGGGGAAATGCAGAGATGAAAAGAGCAAGGGGACGAGGAAGAAGGAGGAAAGAGAGAGACAAGCAGACACGTTGCAACGCCCAGCTCCCATTTCCTCTTTCAAATGAGCTGCCTCCCCGCTGTGAGCAGAATCAAGTATGTATGAGGCGGTTTTTTTGCATATTAATAAATGCAGCCGGTTCTGAAGTCCTGAAGGTACGATGCCCTTTTCACGCAGGTCCTTCAGACTCCTCGCCCGAATTTGGAATTCTCTCTCAGATGCTTTTCCCTGCCTGGTGGCTCTTCCTTGGGCCCTTCATTTGATTAAGCGGAATGAGTTCCTGGGTTCCCTCCAGAGACCCAGGGTCTGTCGCGCCTCCCTGAGCGCCTGACATCCAGCCTGAGAGAATTTTGCCTATTGCCCGGGGCTTCTCAGGGTAGAGGTAAAAGCTTGGGTGAGACGACCAGCACTTAGGGAGAGTATCCAAATTGCAAATGCACTAGAAAATTCCAGGAGGACATGGGGTCAAGGAAAAAGGGCTGTTGTCGTCTTTCTTTCATTTTTTAAACTGGGGTAGAGTTAATACCTATGCCTGGTAACCATCGCGTTGTTTTAAAAGTCAACCCGTTGAGAAGCACTTTCATTTGGGTAGAGACAGACCTAAGATCGCTGCAGAACAGAGCTATAGCTAACTAAAACTCAACCATAACAGTGACCAGAAACAAATATTTTTATTTGTCAACCTGGGGACAGACACAGGACATTTCTGCCCAGTGCACATTTTTTGAAAGAGTAGCACCGAAAAGCACTGAGGTTTGCGTCAAGACTGGCTGGTTTGTGTGTTTCTGGCCGCTTGCACATTGGCTTAATCCAGCCAGCAATGAAATTTATGAAACACAAGAAGATACTCGTACCCATTAATTTCTGATTTCTGGAAATGTCTCCCAAGGAATACTGTAGTGGGGGGAGGGCACGTTGAAGTGTTGAGTGCTGCATTATCTATGATTGAGGAAAAACTAGACACGACAGGAGATTCTGACATCGGAGAAATGATGAAGTCTAAAATTATGCTCATTCGTACTGGAAACTGGGATTTGCGACTCCCGGTTTGATGTTGGGCTTCTCAATTCCAGTACCACGGATATTGGTGCCAGTTAACTCTGTCATAGGGACTGTCCCCTGGGCTGTAGGATGTTGAGTACCATCTATGTCTTTACTCACTAGATACCAGCAGCACCTATATCAGGTACTTCCAAAAGTTGATGGAAAAATGAAATTAAAAGGTGATGGAATTGGGCTGAGCCCCGGTGGCGTAGTGGTTGTGCGCGGGACTGCGGCCCACTGGGATGGAGGTTCAATTCCAGCTTCCAGGAGCAAAGACTGGCCCTCCTACTCCCACCACCAGAGGACAGTAATGCCTAAAAATAATAATAATTTTTTAAAAAGGTGATGGAATTTTCCCATGAACTTTTTGAAGCTCCTTGTGCCAGGGACCGGCTCACTCCTTCATATGTGTATAAAATTATACTCACACACCTATGGCGTCCCCTGCCACGGCTGTGACGACCAAAATGAGTGGAATCAACACTGACTCACTGTGACCCTCGAGACCAGGGGAGAAGTGTCCCTGTGAGTTTCCGACAATTTACAAGAGTAGAAAACATCATCTTTCTCCCGAGAATCAGCGGGTGGTTTCAAACTGCCGACCTCTATGCCACCATACAACTCATCACCATTGTGCCCCCAGAGTTCCCTCAAACGTCTCCAGACATCGCTAAACGTCTGCTGCAGGGCACGTCCACCCCAGTTGAGAACCCCAGAGTTAACATTTCAAAGTAGAAAGCAAAGTGAGTGTGTGTACCAAGAAAATGAATGTGTCCATAAGGAAAACGCTCACAAACCATTCATGAAACAGCACCTGCAGTTGTGCTAACAGAGAATTGGAGGATCGGGAGGAGAGCTGGCTTGAGATGCTTAAAGAGTCACCGTACACACGTCAGCAGCAAGTTACATGGAGGTCAACACCACTGACCGCTGTTCACGAAAACATTCAACTTCATTCGACATTTACTTGATCGTTGAATGGGACCATCAGGACGCCCTCTGTACGAATCTCAACTCTCTTTGAATGTTCTAACCCTTGGACTTCACTGGAGGACCTACTTCAATGAAGTCACCTACTTCCGGAGGGAAAAACATGGATATGAAAGTAGGGAATGTTCTTGCCCATCCAGTCCTGTCCAGGGACTTTGAAGAAGCAAAGTTGACTGGTTTAGAGAGCTGTCAAGGAAGAGAGGCTGGCAGGAAAGGGCACAGACTCACCCTTAATTAGATTTCCCTGAGAATAGTGGCATTCCACCAGTTTCCAGGTTGTCAGATTCATTCCACTGCTGCCTACAAACATCGCCTTATGTTTAAACAGCCCCAGGTCGGGGGGAGAGCAAATAGCCTTTCTCACATGCTTTATCTTGGCCTTTGTTATGTGGCTTTGTGGGGATTACGATGTTAGAAGTTTCCTAAAACTCCTGCTAAACTGGAAATACGTCCCTTGCCACCACCACCCACTTCCCATTTCACAAAGCTCCTCCTATATTGTCTCTTGAGTTCAGGTGTGATGGGTTTACTGCTTGTAGTATAAATTCACGTTTGATCTTACATGTCCTAAATGGACCTCCTTCTCAAAGAGTCCCCTGTAACTCTAGCACACTGGGATTTGGGTGGAAGGAGCTGGTCCTCACCTCTTGGCGAGATCCCAGAAGGTGGTCATATGGCCTCTCAGCCTGCCTCTTGCGGAAAATCCACACACCCGGAGACACACTCTGCTGCTGTACCAAGGTCATGTTTTGTTCCTGCTCCTGCCTGCTGCTATGCCTGCTGGCTCCAAATGAACTGTTCTCTTAAAGAACAAACCACTCCGCTTTCAAGAGAGACTCTTTGGCCTTCTTTTACCTTATTCACTTGTGTGTCCCCACTCTTTGTTGGCCTGGAGGCCCATGTCCTGCGTAGAACAAGCCCATCATCCTCTCAGTAGGATTGGGAGATTGAACTTGCGTTATTTTTGGTGATGATGCTATCCGAGTTCCGCTGGTATTTCTCTAACAAATCTTGCTGTCTCCGGGTGCTTCCTACTGTTCACAACCATGATTTGAGAGCTCACTCTTTGGACAAGCGTGGGGTCATGTGTCACCCTGAGGAGCATTGAGAAGTTGAGTGTCCAGGGCCTGCCCTGCTCCATAGGCGAATGAGCAGATGGGGCCTTTCGTTACAGAAGAGCTCTTTAATCCCCGCCCTTTGTTTCTTGTAAAGTCAGTTCCCTTTCTAGGCTGCTTTCCCCCTCATTCCACATTGGTGTTTCTCTCTCTCTCTCTCTCTCTCTCTCTCTCTCTCTCTCTCTCTCTTCCCTTCTTTCTTTATCCTTCCCAGATCCCTGTAGACAATCTAAGGATTATTTCCTGAGAGGTTGGTTGGCTGGTTTTATTGCTTGTTTGTTTAAATCATTTTATTGGTGGTTCATACATCTTTTTTCACAATACATATACTGTGCCTTGCATCTTCACATGCCTGCTGCCATCATCATTCCCTGAACATCCACTTTTCCACTTGAGCCCTTGACATCAGCTGCTCATCTTTGGGTTGGCTGGTTTTAATGACAGAATCAAGACTCTTCTATATTGGATTGTCCCTGAAACTATCATCGATTCCCACACATCTGCGTTTCTTGATCCATTCACTGCCAACTCCCACCAGGCACATCATCGGTGCTTACACCAAAGCCAAGTCCACTGCCATCCAGTCCCTCAGACAGGGACAGATCCAACATCGGGTTTCTGAGAGTAAATCTTTCTGGAAGCAGACAGTTTCATCTTTCTCCAGTAGAGCTGGTCATGGGTTTGAACATAGGGTGAACAGCCCCAAACGTAACCCACAGTGTCAATACGATGCTTAGTTTTTTTTTTATGTTAAACTTCAAATGTATACATTCCCATGTAACTATCTATGACAAGTTTCAGTAATAGTTTTCCCATTATCTTGACTGGGCCTTTTTAGAGGATAGCAACAGCCAGTGCCTTTGAAATTGACTAGGTAGAAGGGTTAGGATTATCTCCTTCTCCTTACAGCCAACGGGAACACTTGGCATCCCCCTTGGCGTGATGAGCACACAGACCTCAGGACAGACAGGACCCCATCAACACGTGATCTGGCAAAAAAGCCTTGTGGTTGGAGACTCCCATAAAGTAGCTTCCAGATCACAAATGGTCCCCTAGTGGCAGTGTCATTTGTTTCTGGTGCGTTACGACACAGCCTCTCTGAGACCCCATTTTCTCATCTGCTAGAACAATGCTATTTTCTTCATATATTCATTAAAGGAAATAACTGATGAAAAGGGGGTGATCACAGTACTTGACACTAGGCAATAGCCCCCAATACATTAAAATTATTATTTGTTATTATTATCATTATTATTTACCCCATCCTCTGCCTGAGGAGGCCTGGTGGCATAATGGTTATGAGCTGGACTGCTAGCCACAGAGTCAGACGTTTGAAACCACCAGCCACTGCCCAGAGAAACATGGGGCTTTCCACTCCTGGAGAGAGTCACAGTCTTGGAAACCCACCAGTGCAGTTCCATCTACCCTGTCTTACTGGGTCACTATGAGGCATTGACCTGGTGGCACAGAGAGTTGGCGATCTTCTGCCTTGAAGACTGTTCTAAAAGAGACTTGGAGGAACTTGAAAAGACCATATTCTGAGAAAATGCCCATTCTCACTTTTCTTTTCTCTTTGCTGTCTATAGTAAATACAATCGCCTTTCCTTGCTGTAAAAACAAAGCATCTGGGAGCTCATATGCGATTTAGGGGTTCAGACGTGCAAAGGGAAAGCTGGAACAGCAAGAACTATTTAAAAGAGACTGGCTATGAGCCAATCTGAGGTCCTGGTGGTGCTCTGCAATCAACATGGCACTACCAATGTCAAGATCAGGCATTCAGACCCAGCAGCCCCCAGCTGCTCTGTGGGAGAGAGATGAGGCCGCCTGCTCTGGTTAAGATGTGAGGTCGTGGACACGTGCACAGGGGTTCTTCTGAGTAGAGATCTAATCTAAAGTAGTGGGTGGTGTTTAGGGGTTGAGGTTTGAATCTGAGTCCATCTCCCTGCTGTTCCCTCCTGCTGCCCCCACACGCCCACATCTGGAATTTTTATACTTGGTTTTGCTTCTGGAAATTCTACTGGCTAGAGATTTCACTGGTTTTCTAAGATCTAGATGGGAGTTCACCCCACACCTAAGGGAATTTAGCTGAAGGCCTGGGGAAGGAGGAGGGGTCTCTGCTGCCTCCTTACTGGACAGCCAGGAAAAGGCATACGTCAATGGCTGTAGGGTCCAGAGAAAGAAAAGAGGGGAGGGGGCAGGAAAGAAAGGGAGAGGACATACTTTTTCCTCTCCCTCCACCACTCGGCCATCCCTGCCACCTGAGACCAGACAACCAAAGCTGACCCCACAGTCCAGCAAAATGATAGTTCCATGAATTTTACAAGCCAATCTGAAAATCAAAGCACCACGTGTCACATTGTTTCCAGTGAAAACGCAATCACCTTTTACTGTCGGTTGAAAAATGATATTCTCTGGCTCTTAGTTTGGCAAACTGGAAGCGCCGCCCCGGGCCCAGTGTGTGAAGCTCTGAGTTGGGAGCCTGCAGAGTTCCGCCACACTCAGGCCCTGCACCCTACCACCTCCCCTCTCCCAGCTGAAACAGGCTGATGCCTCATCTCCGGAACAGCAAGAGTTCCAGCCTGACTGCCGCCAGACACCCCCTCACAGAAAGCTGGTTCCTACCTCCCCTGGGGCGGAAGAGATAACTATTTTGGCTTGAAATTTTTCTCCTCCAATTCCTGCTCAGCCAGATAAACAACGCTTCTGTTGTGTCAACAAAGCACTTAATTAAACTGAGGGCAGCATCAATTAGAATTCATGGATAAGATTTGCTTCCAGTTAATAGAAGCCCTGGAATTAAAATGCCCTGGTCATGACTCCCCAGCTCCCTGAGAAGGCAAAGTTAGCCCTGCTTTTTAGGAAAATTGAGGCACAGAAGGATTGAGGACTTGGCAAAAGTGGTTACCAACTAAGTCCTTCTCCTAAGCCACTCAGCCTAGAGAAGGCAGAGTTTCTCTTCCAATCCAATTAGCTATGGATCAGATTTAGTCAACTCTGGCCGTTATCGTGGCTTACAAGTTGAGCTTCCAACCACAAGGTCCGCAGTGTGAACCTACCAAACGCTCCACGGGACAAAGATGAGGTTTTCTGCTCCCGGAAATATCCCCACCTGAGAAACCTAAAGGGGCAGTTCTATACTGTCTTATAGGTTTGGCAGGGATCAGAATCAATTTGATGGTGGTGAGTTTGGGTCTTGTTGTTGTTTTTGTTTGTTGAGCAAACACTCAAGAGAAATAACATCTCCTTTCATTGAGTGGACACATAAAAAGGTGAATGGAAGCCAATATTTGTGAGAGGGCAGGAAACCAGAAAGCTCTTTTCTGGGCTACCAGCCAAACTATCTCCACCTTGCAGACACATGGACATCTCCTAAAATGGTCACCTCAGCCCATGTCAACAGCACCAAATTCTCTTTAGGACATGAAGCACAGACTATGATGTCTAAGGTGGCCAAGATGACCGGAATGAACCCGGTACTTGCCCCATGATTGTTGGGCAGACTTAGGGGGGGCATGCCATAGTTTGGGTCACGCCTGGACCTCTGAAATAAGCCATACAGAGTTTCACCTGGCCTCATGAGAACCAGGGCCACCTCCTACCCTAGACCAAGGAAACCTAGACATAAACCAATCTAGGGGTAGCTGGGATAGTGATGCCCTTTCCATAATGGCCTGAGGTGGATGGTGTAGACAAAGCCCCTGGTCCACACAGATGCTGACCCCAGGCAGCTCAGGCATGAGGATCCTTAAATAGCTGCTTAGCCGCCCTGCCTCTCACCCCATTCCTACTACCCACTCTTATTTCCACAGGCTGCACTGAGCAAGAATTAACAAGGCCTAAGAAGGCCGGAGGCAGGGAAACCCTGCCTGGCCCCTCAGCCCATAGTCCCTAGCAGGAATGGACTTTAACAGGTCCCCACCCCAGCAGGAGGGACCCTAGCTCTTCACAGACTAAAACTCTCAGCTCAGACCCATCCCCACAGGAGTTCAGAGCACCCTGAGAGAAGCAGAGACAGCCTCTCGGCTAAGAAGGGGCGCCTGGTGACTCTCTTCCTCTTGTTTGCTCACAGGAGGGAGTGAACTCCCTGGGTGCGCAGACGTTTGATGTGACAAACTGATAGACGATATGAGGGTTTCAGCAAAGGCCTCCCGCACCCCCCATGGGTAGGATAATGGCGGGGTGTGTTTCCCCAGCACTCTACAGATCATGGCTACAAAGGCCCTCCTTCCCTCTGCTTTTTTCCTCCAGCTCAGCAGGCCCACCAGCTCCCAGGCAGAATAAAGTTGTGAGGGTGCAGCCTCCTTGTTGTTGTTGTTGTTTGTTGTTTTGTTGCTAAGTACTGTCCACTTGGTTCTGACCCCTAGCAACAGAACAAAACATTGCGTGGTCCAGCACCATCTTCACAATCACTGCTGGGTTGGAACCCCTAGTGACAGCCCCTGTGTCAGTCCTTCCCCCTGAGGGTCTTGCTCTCTTCCACTGTCCCCCTACTTCACCAATGAGAATTCCCTTCTCCAGGGACTTGGCCCTCCTGATAACAGGCCACTAGGACAGAAGACAAAGTCTTGCCCTTCTCACTGCCAAGGATCATTCTAGCTGCTCTCCTTCCACGGTACGTGGTCTTTTGACCGTCATCATAGAGTTGCTATTATCTGTCGACATCATCATCCGGATGCATCCATTCTTCGTCTCTCTTCCTTACTCACTGTCCAGCTTTCCCATGACCTACAATTCATGACTTGGATGAGGTTCATCTTAGTCACCAAAGTGACGTGTTTTCCCTTTGACACCTTAAAGAGGTCTTTTGCAGCACCCTTGTCCAGTGTGACCCATCATGTGGTTTCTTTACTGCTGCCTACAGGGGCCCTGATTGCAGAGCCACAAGAAGCCTTGACAGCCTCAGTATTTTCTCCATGTAGAAGATGCCGCGTATTGGCCTAGTGGTGAGGTTTCTTGTTTTCTTTCCCTTGAGTATGTAGACCACACTGAAGGTTTTGACCTTCGTCAGGAAGTGCTTCAAGTCCTCTTTCATTTCACCAAGCTGGGTTATGTCATCTGCCTAGCTCAGATTGGTAATGAGCCTTCCTCCGATCCTGATGCTGTAATCTTCTTTATATAGTCCAGCTTCTGAGATTATTTGTTCTGCATGCAGACTGAATAAATAGGATGAAAGGATGCATGCACCTTTCCCTGATGTTAACCTACGTGGAGTTTCCTGGTTCTGGCCTAACAACTGCCTCTTGGTCTACGTGAAGGCTCCACGTCAATTGAGTGTTCTGGGATCTCTATTCGTCATAATGCTATCCACAACTTGTTAAGATCCGCAGAATCCTATGCTTTTTGCACAGTCAACAAAACACAAGCAAACATCTCTCTGGTATTCTCTGCTGTCCACCAAGTTCAGCTGATCTCAGGAATGAGATCCTCATCCCTGAATTCTGCTTGAATTTCTATGTACTGCTGCTATCGTTTTTTTT
>PVJH01041473.1:0-14949 GCA_004026705.1 Nesogale talazaci | reverse complement strand
TCACAGGGGTTTATCTGTCCTGGATCCCATGTGTTGAGAGCTCTTAACTGTACCAGTGTACATGTTCCAGTCCAGCAGGGTTTGTAAGGTAGACCACCTGGCAGGCTGACCACTCCACGACAGCCTGGTATAGGCCACAGACCAGAGGAAAGAAAGACTGAGAGGAAATGACAGACAGTAGCTGTCTGGGCCACTCCTGGGACTTCTCAGCACATCACACATCAGCCGAGAGGCCACTCTGGGTCAGGCATCCCAGCCCTGGCCAGCAGACAGAGAGGATGGAGTTCAGAGCCATACAGACTCTGTAGTTACAGCCCAGCTGCCCTACCCAGAGGGTCACGGGTGGGGTTTGAGGAGCGAGTATCCTGCCATCTCGGACTCTTTCTCTGCCTGGGCCTTTCCTGGCCTGGCTAGACCTTCGCTTCTGCCACCACGCTTCCCTGTCCTTCCTGACAAGCCCTGGACTTCCGAGCAGGAGGGGCCTCAGATCTGGGGCAAGGCTCAGAAGAAAGAGGAAAAAAGACCAGGAAGGGCTGGCATGTAAGGCAGCTTCCAGCTGTTAGTTCTGCCAGCAAAAATGCCAGCCAGAGAGCTAAGCTGCCAGCTCCAGTGACTCGGGTGGGACTTGGGGGGCCGTTAAGAAGAGGGGCTGCAAAGCAGTTGTGGCAAGAAGATATTAAACGAATCCATCATGTCTCCCAGACCACTACCCCATGCAAAGGTGACTCCTTCTGCTCCCAGCCTTTTCCTGGGGTCTCTGCACAGACTCCCTGGTACCTGGGAAGGGCTTGCCCTCTGCTCTGCCCCTTGGGATGTGTGGACAGTGACCTGGCGGCAAAGCCAGTGGGTGCTCCATTGTGGGCTTGTGTTTGGGGGAGGTTGGTCCCTGTGTGTTCCTGCCAGCGCATGAGAGCTCCTCACGAAATGCTGGTGGGTGAGGGGCTCGAGGCTTCTGGTTGGGGTGCTTTTTCCCTCTGCTGAGGCCCAGGGTGCCATTCAGGCTTTTCCCCAAACTCCCCCTCAGCCCTGAGCTGTGTTGGCAGCACCCGGGGTTTAGATTAGCAGTGAGGTGCAACTCTACCTCCTGGAAGGGCCCTGGGACTGTGCCCCCACGTGCACCAGTGGAGGTTCCACGTGTACATGGGACGGGCACAGTGAGGGCTGAGGGTCAGGAACACACACACACACACACACACACACACACACACACAGGCACACCGTGTTGGAGGGGGTGGACCTCGGAGAGTCCTTGTACTCCTTTGGCTCTAGACTAAAGTGACCAGACGCCCCGCTTTTTAACAATTTGACAAGATCCCGCAGCGTTTTAAAATTAAAATAAATATATTACAATACAGGGCTGAGCCCCGGTGGCGTAGTGGTTGTGCGCGGGACTGCGGCCCACTGGGATGGAGGTTCAATTCCAGCAGCAGCTCCACAGGAGCAAAGGCTGGACCTCCTACTCCCACCACCAGAGGACGGTGATACCCAAGAAACAAAAAACAAAACAAAAACAATATATATATATATTTATATATGTGTGTACATATATATTACAATACTACTTTTGTGTTCTATGAATATTTTTGTTGCTCCATATAGACCCAATTTTTAATCAAGAACCCCTCCTCCCCCCAGTCAATGGTGTCCTCGCTTACTGGTCACTTTACTCTAGACCCATCACCCCATCTTTCTGAAGGAGAGAGGCACTCTTTCTTCCTAGACAAACCCCAGGGATGAGGCTGGAAGGGAGAATGGGGCGCCAGTCCTGCGGACGAGCTCCCACTCCCTCTTTCCCGAGGTGCCCTCAACCCCCTGCCTTCCCCCCACCCTTCTGGAAGGTCGCCCACTGCTGTCCCTGCCCCTTCGCCCCATGCCCAGAGGGAGTGGGCAGTCCCATCAGGATGGGACATTCCAGCTCAAGCAGCAGCCTGGAGGAGAGGAGGACAGGAAGTGGTCTTGTCTCCAAAGCTCATATCTATCTGGGGAGGGGGTGGGGTGGCCAGGGAAGGTGGGAGAACCTTCTCTCCTGGGAGTCCAACTCCTGGGGGCCAGTCCTTCAGCCAAGGAGCTTGTGCCTGGTGCAGCTGGACCCGCTCTGGTCAGGAAGGGCAGATGGTCCTGTTTGGGGACTTCTGGCATGAGGTTGGCTCACTCTGGGAGAAGCCAGGACCTAGCTTCTAGCAGGGGACTTAGAAACAGGGTAAGGAACTCTTAGGCCCCTTCTGCCCTGCACACCCACTGCCATGTAGGGTGCCCATGCACTGGTCACCCATAAGAAGGGACACTTTCCCCAGCTGAGTCTCACAGGACCCATCCTTCCTTTGTGGAGGGCTGAGTTGGCACACGGAAGCAAATCACCAATGTCCTCCACCAACTGACCTACCCAGGAACTTGACCCCACCTGGTTCCAGTCAGTACAGAGTTAAGAGGACAGACTTTGAGGTCAGGAGCTGCTGGGTTCAAATCCTGGCGCCACTCCAGAATAGCTGCAGAGCACTGAGACCTTTTCCGAGGCCTTAACCTCTCTGGCCCTCCTGAACTCCCTCTGTAAAAGGAGGCTAGGACTGCTGCCCTCCTTCAGGGGTGTTGGGAAGAATAGGTGTCCGTGGCCCTGCGTGGAGCCTGGCCCACAGGAAGCATTTACTAATTGGCAGGCACATTTGTCAGTGCCATCTGAGAAGGACAGAGCTGACCCAGAGGGTGGAGTCCTGGGATCCAGAAGGGAGCTTGTCAGCAGGCCTCCGACCCCCAGGACGCTTTGCAAGGAAGGTGCAGCGGAAAGGATAATGTGTTTGTGTTTCTAAACCACAAGCCGATCCATATCTTGCCTTTCTGGCCCAAAGCTGGGCTCTCCGCCCTGGCTGCTGGCACTCTGGTGTTACAACAGGCCCAGACAGCCACAGGCCGCGAGATAGCTGGGAAGGGCGCCCCGCCCACCGCACCCACCCCAACCAGACGGCAGGGCCCATGTCCGGTGTTGAGGCGTCTGTTCTCAGCGGCCCTGTGCGGAGCAACTGTGCAAATTGTAGAGTGCCAGCACCTGGACCACTCCCTCCAGGTGCCCATCCCCAAGCTCAACAAGGAAGCCTGGCACCAGGCCAACGCAAGGCATGCGGATGCTGAGGGGAAACTGCCCTGCGCCTGCCCTGGCCACTTCCGGCACTGTCGTGAGCAGGAGTCCATCCCTCCAGACCCACCTTCCACGTCCCAGCCCTCCCAACATGCAGCGCGTCTCCCCCCCTTCTTCCCACCCCCAGGACCCCGGAGAGGACTGAATCTACAGACAGTGAAGGCTGCACTGGCCCTCAGCAGGCCCTTCAATCTTTTATTCATCCGGGCATCTTTCTTTGACTTGCTTCTCCAATGCTTCCAGCGATGGGGCTGGTTATTATCTCCTTGGCAGTCTTGTGTGGAACCTTTGCCTCTCTCCAGATCCAACATAGTTCCCAAAGCTCAGAGGAATTGAGAGGTTCTGGTTGAACCCCCTCCCCCCCCCCGGGTAGGGATGGGACTTGGCCAGTAGCCCTCTGAGATGCCCAAACCTGGACTCACCCCCACCGCGTGCCCGCTCATTTCCGACCCTTTAGCATCCAACGTTATGGTAGCTCAGTCGTTCCGAAATCCTGCTTGGAGTGGGGCTTTTAGGGTGGCGGGCATGGCTATTAAGAGAAAGTCATTGGGGTGTGTGTGCATTCGGGAACTCCTAAAAGTAACCCGGGGGGTGGGTTCCAGACCCTACAGAGGAGTGCATTTCATCATCTCGGGTTCACGCTTCCATTCAAAAACGCTCAGCAACAGCTCGCAGCCCATCGACAGCCTTTGGGCCAGTCTCCCGGTAACCAGTCTGTGGGAAAGCCATTCTGGCCTGCCCCCCCCCTCCTCCACCCATATGGCTCCCTCGGTCACCTCAGTCGGCTTCCTGGGGGACAGCCGTCAGGGGCTGAGGGCTGTGTGATGGGAAGAACAAGAGAACCTGCTCGGGAAAGACGTGGGGGCAGCAAAAGGGGGGGTGGGGCAGCAGAGACCACGTGGGCACGTGTGAGGAAGGGCCTGAGGGAGCTGCGCTGCCTGTGTGCACACACCCTCAGGGCACAACCACACACGGGGTGCTGCCCGGCGGGCACAGGCCTGTCCGAGGCTGGAACATGCCCGCTGGCTGGCCACCTGACCCTCTGTTCCGCAGGGAGTACATAAACTCTATAAGAGGTTCTGTAGTACAAATGACTTGCCTACAAAAAGCTGACACGTGTGACCAGCCGGGTGAACAAAGATGACCTGCAACAGCGCTGCTGCTGCTGCTGCGAGGTGTCACACTGAGTGACTGGCGTCAGGGGTGCCCTGCCCTGCCTACTGTCCTTGGTCCCTCGTCTGCGGCACTTGACGGTGCCTAGTCGTCACCTGAGGACAGCCACTGAAGTGCAGAGGTACTGAATGTCTAAGCCAGGGTCCCCTCAGCCAGGGTCTTCCCAGTCGGCAGGGGAAACCACTCTCCACGCAAGCAGACCCGCAGGAAGCATTCGACGGCTGGTGTCCCGATTAGTGGTTCAAACCCACTGGCTGCTCCCAGGGACAAAGAGGAGGCTCTCTGCTCACGGGAAGGGAGACCCACAGTCTGGGACATGAGCGATTTGGAGAGCTCTGTGTTGGCATCGACTCGATGGGTCGGGTTTAGGTGACACAAAGGAGGTGAGGGCAAAGGGCGGCCAGGTGGGAGCTGTGAGCACCTTGGCATGGTCCTCCTGGTTCCCGGGGAGGGCAGCCCAGGAGAACCCAGTCCCAGGATGCAGACAGGTAGGAAGGGGTCAGGAGCAGGGCCCCACCCTCAGGGAGTAAAGGTTCCTGGAAGCTTTCTTTCCCCCACAAGACCTCTTCCCCCGAACCAGAGACAGGGTTCTCAGGATTGAGCAAGGGTCTGCATGGAACCGGCGCCTCTTTCAGCCCAGCGTTTGGTTCCGTGTCCTGCAAGGGTTATTAATCCAGGAGGGACGGACGGGCGGGGCTCCACTCCTGCTCCTGCCACACTGGCCTATGTACAAGCCAACCGGCTGGAGCGAGTCTCGGCCACGCCAGGGGCCCAACCGGGGTAGGAGGGTGCCCTGGGAGGGTGCCCAGGCCAAGGGCCGATGAAGCAGGGCCCCAGCAGCTGGCGGGCAAGGGCTGGCCAGGGCCCCTCGGCGACGTTTCCCGGCGGCCCGAGGGTTCACCGCGTCCTACCTGGGGCCGCACCCTGAAATCAAACTGCGGCAGGCAGGTGAGCCCGGCGCTGCACAAACACGTCCGCCGCGGCCGAGCTCCCTCCCGCCGAGGGCGGGCCGGGCCGGGCTCCTGCGCCTCTCCGGGCGCCCCGGGGTGGGGTGGGGGACTTCCCGCCAGTCCGTGCTGCCCCGCTCCCCGTGAGACCAGCCGGCCTGTCCACCCCGAGGCCGACCCCTTGCGTGGGTTTCCATGCCCAAGATTAGGGGCGCCGGGGCGTGGTTTAGGGGCAGAGACGGGGCGCCCCGGGGAGCCGGCCTGACCTGGGGGGGCTGGATGCAGTGGCCTGGGTGCGCGCCCCCTGGAAGACACAGCACCGGCCCACGGAGATGGTCGCTCAGGGTCCACTGCCTCCTCCGCCCGGTGCGCCCCACGGGGAAGCCCGCCGTCCTTTTCCCCAACCTGAGCCGGGCGTGGGGCATGTCCCCTTCCTGTCCGCCGCTTACGGCTCCGCATCCGGGATCTGTTTCAGCGCAGCAAGGCCCTTGGGCTTCCCTGCGGAGTCCCTGAGAGCTGCGGGCGCTGACCCGTGAGGCGCGAAGAAGAGGACGTGAGGCAGGCGGCCCCAGGAGGTGAGTGCGGCCCTGGGCCTCGTAGGGTGTCCTCGTGCCTTTCTAAGATGGTCCTGAAGGGCAGGTTGGGAGGGATGGTGGGCATTGAGGGGGTAGCCCTTTGTGGGCTGCCTACTTACTGGAACTCTGCCCCAGGAGTGATGCCCCACCCCCACCCCCTGCCTCCAAGGTGCTATTCTCAGTTGCAGTGAGCAGGGCCACCAAGTCACTTCCAGCTGGGACAGGGAGGCAGGTGGTGCTTCAAATGACCTGGACTGCTGTGGCCCAGACTCTGCTGGCCACTGGGTCTTGTGCCCGCGTGGGGCAAGGAGGTGTCACCAAGGCCAGAACACGTTTAATTCATGCTTGAGAAACGGCCCATTGCCCGGAGGCCAGGCCCAGCCAGAGGCATCCCGTGTGGTGCAGATGCTCTGGGGAACACCAGTGGGGTGGAGGCAAGAATACAGCCACCCCCACCCCTCCGCTTTCGACAACCTGCCCCATTCCAGGGTTCTGCAGGCTGCTCCGATTTCTCTTTCTAGTGAGTGCAACACAGACGTCTCAACACCCCGCTTTCTCCTCGGGCCACAACCTTTGTGACCAGGAAGGAACTGGGTTCGAATCCTGGCATCACCTTTGGCTTCTTAAGCAAGTTACTTCTTTCCATATGTCTTCACATTGTCCTCTGTGAAACAGAGACAACATCTTCCTGGTAGGATAGTTGATAGGAACAACTGTGGTAATAAATGCAAAACATTTCCCACCAGGTATGTGTGTGTGTGTGTGTGTGTGTGTGTGTGTTCCCTCACCAGCCATCAAATGTCATTCAAGAAAAGGGTTAAGCTGCACTGAACCCTCCTTCTGGAGAATGGTCTGACGGAGGGGGTTTGAGCAAAGGGATCTGTGGAGGATGGGTGGTGGGGTGGAAAGGAGACTCTGAGTCAACTTCTCTGGACCCTGTGAAGATCCCATTTCTGGAAGGGGATCTAGGTTTAGCCCCCAGAAGCAGCAGCCCCTCCACACTGCACTCATGCCGACACGTTCATGGATGGTCTTGGGGGCGAGGTCACCATAGATCCTAGGTACACAGAAAGGGTGCTGGCATGAGGTCCCCGAATTCTGCTCTAAGAGGCTGTGTGCTCTGGGCCAAGTCAGGGTGCCCCAAATGCACACACAGAGCTTGGGGCCAGAGAGAGCTGAGTCTGAATTGGAGCTGGCTCCACACCTGCTATTTCAGACGATCATGGAACCTTTCCGGCGTCTCAGTTTCTTGCTCTGGGAAGCAGAGCTCACCATACCGACTTCATTGAGCTGCCGTGGCCCTCCCGTTGAGGAATAAAAGCCAGAAGTGTACTTAGTGACTGCGCTTTGTGCCTGAACCTCACTCCTTTTCTGGTCACCTTCACGTCACCCTTAAGTTGAACGGTCAAGCAGGGTCACGTGGGTGGGGGAGCGTCCCATCGATGCGTGGAGGTGAACCCAGAGAGGGATGAGAAGAAATCCACGGATGTGGAGGCACAGGCCCTCTTGTGTTCAGGGGTCCCCAACGCTGCTTCTGAAAGGCGCCCCGTGGTGGTGAGGGAGGCTGTGGGAAATAGGGGTCATGCAGAGGGACCGGGAAGGTCATTCACTCCCTCGCCTGGTCCCTTGGAGGTGACCCGTGTGTGCCCCAGGGAGACTGGATGCCACCGATAAGCAAGAGCAAAGACTGGCCTTCTGCTTTGTCGTCGCTTAATTATGGCTGGGTGAGAAGCATTCAAGAGCACATCGGCTTTCCATTCGTCCAACGTGCCTTTCCTCACCAGGGCTCACGCCCCTCCCAGGAACCTCCGGCTGCCTCCTTCCTCCCTGGGTTTTCCTTTCCATGCCCACTTCTTCCCTGCCCCTGCCTGCCTGCTCAGCTTCGTTGGGGGACAAGCACTGCCCTTGGGGTCTCCTATGACTTATTGCACTGAGGGGCACACAGCCCACCCCCCGCTGTGCTAGCATTCACTTTATGGACCCGTCTATTGTGTAGCTGACTGCTGACCCCTGAGGTAGGCTCCAGGCCATGCTTGAAACGGGTCCAAGGGCCACAGGCCCAGCGATTCCTCCAGTCTCTCATTGAGCGGGGTAAACTAGGGGTTTACCCTAGTTTGGTCTTCTTTTTGTTTTTAAAATTTTTTAAATCGTGTTATTAGGGGTTCGTGTAATTCTTACCACAATCCATACATCCATCCGCTGTGTCAAGCACATCCGTACATTTGTTGCCATCATCATTCTCAAAATATGTTCTTTCTATTTGAGCCCTTGACATCAGTTCCTCATTTTCCCCCTTCCTCCCCCTCTTCCTCCCTCCCTCATGAGCCCTTGATAATTTATAAGTCATTATTATTTTTTCATGTGGTACTGTCCGATGATGTCTCCCTTCACTCACTTTCCTGTTGTCTGTCTCCCAGGGAGAGGGCTAAATGTAGATCCTTGTGATTGGTTCCCTGTTCCTCCTCCCACCTCACCCTCCTGGTGTCGCTAATCTCATTATTGGTCCTGAGGGGTTCATCTGTCCTGGATCCCCTCTCTTTCCAAGACTGGTCTTTTATGTTTTTAAATTTTCTTCAACTTTTTGTTTTTCTCCCTCTCCGCCTAGCGCTTCCTATTGTGAGTTAGTAGCGGTAGCTGCAGCTGGGGCCGCCAGGCACCGTCTAGTTCCTGTGGTCTCTGAGTGGTGGAGGCTGGGTTCGTGTGGTCCATTGGTCCCTTGGAATAATCTCACACACCCCGAGTCTTTGATTTTTCTCACTCTCCTTTGCTCTGGACAAGGAGAGCTCAGCCATCGCATCTTAGATCTCGGGCAGCTTCCAGGCTCTGAGGATCCCAGTCACACTGCTCACCCGGGAGGCTGGAGAGCATTGTCTTTGTGGATTATGCTGTCAGTAGGCCTCACTGTTCCCTGAGACTGGGCTTGAAACCCACTGCCTCACTCCCTCCAGGTATGTGCTGATGGCCGCACATCTTTGCCCCTGAGCGCTCTGCCGTATCCCTGGGTCTATTTACCACTCAGGCAAATACACATGTAGAAATATCGCCTGCCAAATTGATAATAGCCTCATACGGGAGCCCCCATGCGCCTTCCCCCATCTGTTCAGCTCGCATATGGACCTAAGGGCCGGCGCATTCAAGTTGCTTGTTGTGACCCTTCTTGCAGGATTTTGCATATACTGATCCTTAACTGCTCTCCAGTAGCTCCCGAGGATTCCCTTCGCCAGTGGTCAGTGGTCGTGTTGCCCCTTTCTGGGCTGTCACCTTTCGCTTCACCCCCATTATTTGGTGTCTTCCCTCTAGTCATTGTGATTTCCCTCCCATCCCTGAGGGCTGTCCGGCTTAGCTAACTCAGCAGAAGGTCTTCAGGGCCTTCGATTTGTTATTCTTTAACCTTGTGCAAGGGCTGAGCCCCGGTGGCGTAGTGGTTGTGCACGGGACTGCGGCCCACTGGAACGGAGGTTCAATTCTAGCAGTGGGGCTGGGCTTCCTCCTCCCACCGCCGGAGAGCAGTGATGCCAAAAAAAAAAAAAATGACCTTGTGCAGTATCCTACTGTGTGTTTATCCCCTCCTCCTCTGACGGGCTTATTTCTCTGTTTTTGCCTTGTGAATCACACTGTGATAAACTTGCGGGGGGGGGGGGGGGCAGGGTACCCCTCTGTGCCGTGGCTCTGGAAATCTGGGATGCACACCGAGTCCTGGGCTTGCTGGGTCCGATGGTATGTCCACTTCCAAACTTCAGGGAGCACCAGAGTGCGTTCCACAGTGGCTATGCCACTCTACAGTCCCTCCACTAGCAGTGTAGAAGCGTGCCAACTTCATCATACTCTTGCCAGCACTGGGCCGGCCGCCGGGTGGCTGTGGTTTTACCTTTACTGTTACCTCGAGGGCGAGATGCTCTCTCATTGGTTGTTCGAATTCACACCTCGCTCCTGGCCAATGGTCCTGAGTATTGCTTTATGTGTCTGTTGGCCTCCTATCTGCCTTTTGGATACCGAGGTATTGAAATTTTGTGTACATCTTAGAGGCTAGTCACCTCCCAGATAAATCGCTGCCAAAAATGTTTCCCCAGCCTGTAGGTTCTCCTTTGACCCTTTTGAAAACATCTCTGGATGTGTAGACTGTTTGGTTTTTAGGAGGGTCCAGTCATCTAGTTTATCTTCTGCTGTTTTGTATTTTCAGGTATATTCGATAGACTGTGTCATAAATTAAAGTCGCAAAGACTGGCCCTATTCTTTCTAAGATGATTTTTATAGTTCTAGGCTTTATTTATTTGTTTTTTCTTCTTTTTAAGTTGTTAAATAAATCATTTTATTAGGGGCACTTACATATATCATAACAAACCCTACATCCATTATCTCAAGCGGACATGTACAATTATTGGCATCAATAATTTCTAATCATTCTCTTTCTTCTTGTTTCCTTTGATATCAACTCCTCTTTTTTTCCCCTCTCCACCTCACCCTGCCACCCCCACAAACCCTTATTATATCATGTATGCTATTATTATTCCGACATCTCTTACACTGCCCATTCTATCCCTTCACCTACTATGTTGGTATTCAACCCCTGAGGGGGGTTATTGTGCCATCATTGCTGTCCGTTCCCCCTGCCCTCCCTTCCTCCCCCTTCCCTTACCCTATCCTCCTGGAATCGTTGCTCCCATTACTGTTTCTGAGGGGCTTTGATCGTTCCTGAATTCTGTATATTGCAAGTTCTAGTTTTAGGTTTTGGTCTTTAAATTGGGTTTTGAATACGGTGTGAGGTATGGATCCCGTGTCATTTTCCTGCCAAGGGATATCCAGTTTCGCCAGCACCATTTGTTAAAGTCCAATTAGTGGACTTTGGCAAAGAGAGGGACTGTGAATTCGCAGGGGTCAGAAAGGTAGCGTGTCTGGCTTGAGCCCAGAGCCACACCTGCTGCTCAGTGTCTGGAGCTGGGCCGGAGAGATGACCTGAGTCAATATTGACCCTCTGCGGTGGCCAGTCTGGCTCATTGGCCTCTTACTCCGCTGGCGTGTTGACACAGTGATTGAATGAGCTTCATTATCGTCTTCTTTTAAAGAGCGGTCACATGATCTCTCCCCTGGGGACTCCCTGGGAGCTGTAGTGTGATGGAGAGAAGGTAGGAGCCAGGCACGTGGGCTGGTTATGTGCACACTGCCCTCTGCCCTGGCATGAGCAGCTTCTCTGTGGGCCATCCCAGGGGCCCCTCAGAACCACAGGGTACTGCTCAGTCTCCTCTAGAGTCTCCCCACTTTAGCACAGCGGCCGGACCAGGGCTGGACTCACAAAGCCTGCAAGTGATACAAGCGGGGGCCATGACCTAGGTCCTCGGCCCACCCCCACTGCAGATGACAACTGAACAGAAAAACAGACGAATTCTCTTTAGACCTTTCCTTCAGGGGTCTGTTCTGAGCTGGACCAAGTGCCCTGTGATGAGAGGGAGGTGACAGAGCCTGTCCTGGTGGCGTCTGAGGAGAGAGCTCAGCAGACAGAGGCAGGGTGTTCAGAAGGGGAGGTGCTCGGCTGAACTGACCGTGTCCAGGCAGAGTGAGGTGAACAGGCTCCCTGGGCATGGCTGGCAGGACAGAGAGAAGGGTGGGGCGTGGTGTGAGGAGTGGACCACAGCTGCGGCCCTGCCCTGGCATCTGTCTGAAGCAAACAGAATGCCCAGTTCATCAAGGCCCCCAGAGCCCAGTAAATACACACAAAATATGTTTTAAATAGTGAATGGATAGCATGACTGCATATTTCCACAAACTTGATAAAGTAAAAGGGGGACAAACATTGTCTGTCAATAACTTTTCTGAGACTCGAGCGACAATTAAAGAAGGAAAATAAAATTGAAAGAGGCTTGTGCACATTTACTAAGAATGTCATTCGGTGTAGAAAACCATTTTTGCTGGACCATATAGTCCAGGAAATGTTGCATTTAAGCATCATTCAATCATGTCACATACTCTATGATGAAAACGGACAATAAACCTCACTCAGGATTCCAGGGCTGGAGGAGGGCCACAGTGACCCCGTGAGTTAGACACGGGCTGACATCAAATCTAGTGACCCACTGCACAGCCCCAGGTGGACCTGTAAGTCAGGACAGGGCCGCCCACCCACCCCCCACTACCCACCCTGCTACCCACTTCCAGGCCCCTCCTGCAGGCTGGCCGGGCTGCTCAGACTCCAGCCTGCGTGTAGAGGCTCGCTCAGAAAGCAGCTCTCGCAGCCCAGTCCCTCCGGAGGCAGCAGAGTGGACAGGCTTTGGAATCAGATCGGGGTTCAGTCATTCCTTGGTCCTGTGAAGAGGCTTGGCAGTGCAGTGGTTAAGACTGGGGCTGCTGCGATCCCAAAGGTGGGCAGTTCGAAACCCCCAGTCTCTCTGAGGGAAACAGATGGGGTATTCTACTCCCAGAAAGAGCGAGAATCTCGGGAGCTCGGTGGGGGGGAGGGGGGGGTTGGGGGCAGGTCAAGCCTGCTCCATAAGTTACGACTGAGCCGGCCTTGATCCAACAGCAGTGAGTTTGGGTTTTGTTTGGGGTCTTGACAACCATGGTCAGGTTATGTCACATCTAGATTTGTGGATCTGAATAATTCCTACTTCTCAGGACTATTTGTTGTGAGGATTCGATGGGCCCCTTCTCAGAAAAGGACTCCTGGTGGCCTGTTGGTTAAGACTCGAGCTGCTAACCTGGAGGTCAGTAGTTCGAAACCACCTGCAGTTCCGAGGGAGAAAGACGAGGCTTTCCACTTCCCCAAAGAGTTACTGTTTGGACACACAGAGGGGCAGGTCTACCTGTCCTGTCGGGTCAAAATGGCCCTGATGGCAGGGAGTGGGGACTTCTCAGAAAGGACCTAATACACCCTGGTTGTTCTAGAAGGGTCCTCCTCAAGTTGGGGTGAGTCTAAAACACTCACGGAGAAAACACTGCCCGTCACTGTCCACAAACCGCCCCCCCCCCGCCCCCACGCTGCTATGTCTGAGCACTGGGGCAAGCTGCGACGTCAGTTCCTGGCTTTGAGGGTCATTCCCAATTCTAAGAAGCAGCCTGTCTCCACTTCTTCCCCGACAGACTGGTCCATTCTTCTGACAGCCCACGGTGTAGTTAATACTCCCCACCCACACCACCCTGCAAAGACACCCCTTCTTCTTCAGTCTTCCTTCTGCACCTTCCCGCTCTCACCTGCAGGGGAGCGACTGAGAACCGCATGGCTCTCCCATAAAGCCCACCGTACGAAAAATTCAAGGTACACACCCTGGTTGTACTAACCAAGGGGCACTACTTTGTAACACTCAAGACCTCATCATAACTATAACAGTATTCATGATGCTTTAGTATATCTGGAATTGTTTCCTTAAAGTTTTTTTAGTTGGGTGGGTTTTGGGGTTGTTTGTGTGTGTGTGTGTGTGTGTGTGTGTGTGTGTGTGGTAGGAGTGGGAGGCCCATTCTTGCTCCTGGAGAGCTGTAGCTGGATTTGAACCGCCAAGCCCGTGGGCCACAGTCCCACACTCAACCACTATGCCACCAAGGCTCAGCCCGGTTTTTGTTTGTTTGTTTGTTTTTAATGCAGAGAAAGATACACTACAGACAGTATCCTGAGGAGCCTTGGTGTTGTAGTGGGTTACTTGTTGGGCTGAGATCCACAAGGTCAGAGATTCAAAACCACCAGCCACTCCGTGGAAGAAGGATGAGGCCATCTACCCCCATAAAGATTTTTTTTTAATTTATTTATTTCTAAAGACAATTTTTTTGGGGGGCATCACTGCTCTCCGGTGGTGGGAGTAGGGGGCCCAGCCCCACTGCTGAAATTGAACCTCCGTCCCAGTGGGCCACAGTCCCGCGCACAACCACTACGCCACCGGGGCTCAGCCCCCCATAAAGATTTACAGCCTCGGAAATCCATAGAACGACCCGATCCTGTCGTGTCACTGTGGGTCAGAATCAACTCTGTGGCCCCTGAGTGAAGACAGGCACTGTGATGGGGTGGGATGGGGTGGGGTGGGGTGGGCCCTGGACTGTTAATTCTAGGCCAGGCAGCACCTGGAGACCCCCAGCTGCCTTCTGCTCGTGGGGAGATTTGCAGTCACTAAGGCATCTCTCTTCCAAGCGACGGAGTCACACTCCTGGGGGAATCAACTCAGGGACAGCGAGGGGAGGTAGCATTCGGCTTACGGAGGAACCGTGCCTTACTGTCCCAGCTTGTGTGCAAAAGTTCACCTGGCAGACGGCGGGAAGGGAACTCATTCATCCCCGGGGGACTGCCTCCAGTAGTCTGGGCCCTGCTCATTGGCATCCAGGGCACATCGGGCCCCTGCTACTGTACAGCCTGGTCTGAAAGTCTGTGTCAGCTCCATCCTGTAAATAGTGCCCCCACCCCCACCCCCCCACACACACAGGTACTGAAGCCTGAGGCCCAGTATTGCAGTGTTTGCTCGGAGTCGTGCAGCCCATGTGTACTGATGCTTCTGTATTTAAGGAACCCGGAATTGTGCCGGAATACTCAGAACCGTGCCCATGGGCTCAGTGTCAGTCACCTGCACCTCAAGTCCCCGAATCACACTGGATTGTCCTGTAGGCATCTAAGGACCGTCCATTGATTCCATGGCAACCTTCGGAGCAGATAGCAACATTGTTGCCTAAGGGAGAGGGACTTCAGGAACACAAGGCCATGGCAGGGGTCAGGTGCGGCTTATTCAAAAGGGCAGCTTTGCTTTTGAACCCATGCAAGCAGCCTTTGTCAGGCAGATTTGCCCAGTCTAATACACCCTGCGACTTCCTGCCCACTGCTGTCAGGGGCGGTGATGGTGACTCCACAGACGAAGCCCTTGACCACGTCTCACCATGCTGACCGGTGGTCAAGATGGGAGGATGGGGGTGATAGCTTGTTTCTTCCTGCCAAGGTGGACTCCAGAGGCCGTGTTCTCCGATGTTCATCCAGAAGGGCTTCTGGTCCCCTTTATGTCGGGTCAGCCCAAGACCACGGGCTATTCCTCTGGGCCGGCACCGCATTCTTCTTCAGAGAGTCCAACTTCCGGACCATTTGCTCAGTGTGATGAGCTGCCCCTTAGTGGGTGCTTCTTCCCTCTAGTCTCCCGCTCCTCCACCTTGCCATGACCCCGGACGG
>PVJH01041472.1:0-14948 GCA_004026705.1 Nesogale talazaci | reverse complement strand
AGCCCACTCAAGAAAGTTCATCAGCTACTGACCTTAAACTTGCTGGAAAGTGATGTGACTCTCCCACCAGGAGAAATGGTACATAAAAAGGGCAGCCAATAAAAGAAGACATAAGACTTGTGGTTGGGGGGGTATCGAAATCAGGTACTCCTCTGGCTAGCACTGCAGAACATGGGGTGGGAGGGGGAGGGGAAGGGAAGGGGTTATGTTGGCCTGAGTCTGAAGAAACCACCCCTCACTCCAAAAACCCTGCCTCTTAGAGTCTCCAAACCAATCGTCCCAAGGGCACTGCTGCTCAGATTGGCTGAAGGTCAAGTTCCTGGGCAGTGCGTGCAGCAGAAGAGCGATGAGTACAACCCATGGACCACCAACAGCTGTGAAGGCAAAGTGCCCAATCCTACCTACTGAGTTGCAGATATTACTCAAAGGTACTGATACCAATTGAGATGCTTCCTGTATGGAGCACTCGCCACTCCAAAACACTACCACAACAAAACCTCACTGCCATACCGTTAATGCCAATTGTGGTGCCCCTACAAGACAGGACAGACCTGCTCCTGTGGGAATCCGAGAGAGCAAATCCTTATGGCAGTAGAAAGCGTTCACTTGCTGCCGTGGTGCTCCAAAGCTCCCGGAGCCTCCAATTCAGAATATTCTCCACCTCTCTCCCCCTTGAGCCAGGGCTCTCATCTGGACTGCTGTGCCTGAACCCACCCTTCAGTTCCTCTGGATAAAGCATCTGGGATGTTTCTACTGCAAAGAATGCCAAAGCTGGAGAGCCAGTGAGCAAGAGGAATCTGGTAAGCTCTCTTCTGTCTTTCAGAGACTTGTGGGCTCACGGAACCTTCTGGCTTTCTACTTGAAAAACAACGGAAGTGGACGCTGACTGATTAAAGTTGAAGAATTGTTTACTGGCGGGTAGCTCAGTGCGTGCAGGAAGGCTAAGGCCGGAAGCTAGGGAACCCAGTGGGGATCTTGGGATTCTGGACAGGCAGGGATCCAGACCCAGCCATGGAAGCTGGTGGGCACCCATTCAGAATGGGTGGCTAGAGGAGCTCTGAGGAGCCCTTGAAATCAGATGATCTGCAGCCACCAACATAATGGCATGGCGGTCAATGAGTGCATGTGTGTGCTATGCTAAAACCAGATTCAAAACACAAGGGGAAGAAGGTGGTCTGGGATCGGTGTCCCAATGGCCTCCGGCTGCAAGAAAAGAGGTGGGTTGGAGCTGGAAAGCTTGACTGACCAAATTTCAGAACTTCCCTCAGAGGCTGCAGCCATAGTGGGGGTGGGGGTGGGGTGTTCTTTCAGGGCATTATGGAGACCAGGGAGAAAGCATCCTGGAAGTCCACTTGGATCATAAGGACTGAAAGGTGGAGGTGGATGATCACCTATTCTGTGTGCTGATGTATGCTGAGACCAACACAACCTTTGAAGACATTGTCTTTGTCTCAACCTACAGAAGCATGTGAGACATGGAGGTTTCTGTGGGTTCAGCCACTGGCTTCGAGGGATCATGAGCCCTGGTCACTGGTGATGCTTAAACCACACCAAGATACAGCCATAGTGATTCCAGCGCCTGGCAGGGATAGCCTCTAACAGCCCTACCAGCCAGGCAGAGCTGGAATTCTATGATCCCTTCCCCAAACCAGATTTGATTACTAATCTCCGTGTGGTGTCTTCTTCCTGGTCCGCGCTCCACTACGCTTGGTTATTCGGTCAATGCATGGTGTATTGAAGGCACAGTCTGTGTATTGATCGATTAGTAGTATCCATCCCACCGTGGTAGCCTGTGACTTGATGGGTTCTGTGGACCCAGCTCAGGGGTTGTCACAGAATCAAAGACAAGGGGACGGCCAGAAGCAACCTAAACAAAATCCTGCCAGAGGGTCATGCGGAGGTTCATCCGAAGGAGCAAGATGTGAGTTCCATGCATGCACCTTTCTTGCTGGAAATGCCACAACAGACAGGAAGACACCACCATGGAGTCCATTCTGACTCACAGCCACCCCCACCCTACTCACCATCCGCCCCCAGGGAGAGTGCAGCTACGCTTTTTACTTCCCAAGACTCTTCATCTTTTCAGGAAGGGGCAGTCTCCTATTTCTCCCAGGGAGTGACAGGTGGGTTCGAACCGCCGTCCGTGTGGTCAGCAGCACCAAGCCGAGTAGCCCAAGACACCGCCAGGGCTCCAGGAGAATGGAAATATCATGTTGGGGGCAGATGGCCACCGAGTAAGATCACGCTGAGAGCCAGGCTTACACGGAGCATACTGTAACATTTAAACTGACAGCACTGGACAGCTCAAACATGGACTCCCAAATAACAGGGATTCAAGCTAAGCCCCCTGCTGGGGTCTCCTAAGGTGACTGTCCAAGGACATCAGAGGGTTTGGCTGAACAGACAGGCATATTAGAATGAAAAATGAAGCCACAGGGAGATCTACTAGAAACACACACAAACATGCCCTTCCTTAAGGAGGGTCGAAAAGATTGCCACCCTGAGCAGAGTGAGCACAGGTTCTGCCCCACTTTCCAGCCCCTAGCTGTGGGGGTCTTAGGGAAGTGGTGGTGACTTCTGACTTCCCAGAGCCTGCTCTCTAAACCAATGTGGACTGGATTGTCTGGTTCCCTAGGCAACGACTCTGTGCAGCTGCTACCTGGAAGTTCTAGTTAGTTGGTTTGGACTCCCCCCCCCCACCCCCATCCCAGCCCCCATCACGGTCAGTGACAACAGGGAGCAGGATTCCCAATCACAGTGCGGTGGTTCCATTCTCTCCCTACCAGGAAGTGTGACTAAAGAGGAGGCAGTGACAAAAGTGGGAGAGCGTGACCAGGCGGTGCCAGTGTGGGGGACTGCACTTCCTGGATCTGGTGAAAACTGGAGGACGGGAGTAGCCTGAAGCACTTGGTTCAGCTGCGGCCTCTAAAGTGTGGGTTTGAAGCTGAGCGTTGCCCTGCACTGGGAACTCTGGTGGTGTCGTCATGGTGACAGGTTAGAAGGCAGTTCGAAACTGCTCCCCGAGAGAAAAAAAAGACAGCTTTCTATTCCCGGAAAGCAGTGGTTCTCAACCTGTGAGTCTCAACCCCTTGGGAGGTCGAAGGACTCTTTCATGGGGGTCCCTGGTTCTTCATAACAGTAGCAATATTACAGCTATGAAGCAGCAATGAAAATAAATTTATGGCTGGGGGGGACGGTCATCAGAACATGAGGAACTGTATGGAAGGGGTCTTGGCATCAGGAAGGTTGACAAAGAGTTGCAGGCTAGGGAATCCACGGGGATATTCCTATCTGGTCCTATAGGGTTGCGGGTTCAAAACGGACTCTGGGACAGGGAGTTGACCTGCGCAGCACTGGTCGTGTCGTCACTACCTGCCAACAGCAGTCACCCACCTGCTCAAGAAGATCATGGCGGGGGCGCCTGGGTGGTACAAACTCACTCTCTGCTAACCCAAAGGGTGTGGGGGGTCAATCTATCTGGTGGGGACATGGGCCAGAAGAAAGGTCTGGGCAATGACCGTGGGGAGGACCGGTCGTGGAACACCACACTTCCACGGTCACCCACCTGGATTCTTCAAGAGGCAAAACCAAGACCACAGACGGCTGGCTGTGCAGAAGCCCACAGGACTGGGGCCTGCTCAGGGGGCAATGGTGGCGACATCGCATCATATTCAGGCAAGAGGATTGACAATAGGGGCTGGCTTGTTATCTGGGATGTGCTTTCCAGTCTTGCTATGGTGGTGGAGGGATGGCAAAAGTGATGGGGGGAGGGGGAAGCATGTCACCATTGAAACAAAGTCACAAAAGAGGAGTGTCTCCGCTCCTCACACAATGTGGCATTTTAATGAATGGATTTAATGAATCCGCCTTGTCACGGATCCCGGAGAAGCAGTTAGCAGCCTGTCATTGGGGCACTTAGGAAACTGTAGGATTCTTGTCAAAGAGACGACTTGCTAAGTGGGAGACCGGGCCAGAACATCTTGGGGCTCCTTTGGGGGACAGAATCCAGAACCTTATAAGGACACAGAGTAAGCTATGGGGGTGGGAAGGATGAAGGGAAATGGTGGTGGTTCAAACCCACAGGCTGTTCTGGGGAAGAAAGGTGAGGCTGTCTGCTTCTATAAAGACTACAGACTGGGAACTTGGCGGGGCCGGTTCTGTGTCCCACAGGGCCACGGGGCATATGAACCAACTCGACAAGGACTTCAGGAATACACGGTGGAGCAGTCCGCCAAGCGGCTAGGGCCACCACAATGCCAAGACCCTCTTGCCAGCTTTGGGAGCTTCCACAGGGTCTGTGTCATCCCTGGGAAGTCCCGTTCTCCACGTGTCAAGTGCAGATGGCAAACCTCTCTTTGCCGGGGATTGTGGAGGCTTCCTGGGTCTGGTAGAGTCCCTGTTGGTGCCCAGGGTTACTGCACTTCCTGCTTCCTCAAGTCTGGGAGCTCAAGTCCACCGGATGCCCCTCAGTTGAAGGACCTGGTAACTCACATTCAGGAAAGCCCCCCTGAGAAGCTGAAGGAGCACAGACTCTCAAGGGGTCATCCAGGAAGGAGAACTGATTTTAAAGTAAGTTAGTTGCGCTGAGTTTGGGTACTGAACTGGGCACCCAGTTGTTATAAATTGTTTCAGATTCAATCCCAGCTCATGGTGACTGACCAGTAGAAATTGCTGCCTGGGGTGTTGGGAACTAGATGGCAGGTCTGGCTGTGGGGGAGTGTGAACCATTGGCCTTCTGGTCAGCAGTTGAATGCTTAACCATGTGCGTCATGCAGGAAAGGGTCTCAGGAAACTGGCTCTTTCCTGCTGCCTTAAACATGCTCACACAGACCAAAAGTCCTTTTTCTGGGGGTGGCCACAGAGGGGGTGTGCCAGCCTGGGACAGAAGCAGGTGAGAGAGGAGGGCAGGTAGCAGATGGGAAGCAGCCGCCCTAGCTGGATGGTGCCAAGACTTGGAAGAGGCAGTCTGCGGGCCATCCGGGCAGAACTACCAGGAATTGCTGCCCTAGGGGTGAGGGTTACTCTTCTTTTCAACCAGAGACTGTCCACTCCCTGAGCTGTTGCCTGGGCTTCAAGCTAAAGCCGAGACAGGAGAAGAAACCGCTTCTTCTATCACGTCCTCCAGGCGTTGTGGTGATGGAGTGGTTACAAGCTGAGCTGCTAACCACAAATCCAGCCATCTGAAATGGCCAACTGCTTCACTGGAGAACAATGAGGTATTCTACTCCCGAAAAGAATTACAGCTTCAGAAAATCTCAGGGGCAGTTCTGCCCTACCCTGCCCTGCTCTAAGGCCTGTGAGTTCTGTTTTTGTTTCGTCTCTGTGTCCCCAGCCAAATTCAAGCCCACTGGCATCGAGTCTGCTCCTCCTCAGGGGTGACCCCATGTCAGCTTGCCAGGGCTCGAAGTCTTTACTGGAGCAGACAGCCTCAGCTTTCTCCCAAGATGCTGTTGGTGTGCTTGAACAGCCAGCCCTCCCTGAAGCAGTCCGGTGCTTGTCAAACAACACTGTCAGGACACGGGTTATACGGTGCAAAATGGCCACTGCCCCACACCTCTAAAATCCCAAGCTATGTTTACCTGGAAGGCAAACAGGAGTTATCTTGACACCGGGACGGTTTCTCAAAAGACCAATGATCACATAAGCTTGGAATAGCAATGAACCTCTTCGGAATGAACGACAACCTGTGATGAATACCCAGCGTCCAAGGCTTCGCAACCACCTGTCTGTCACCCCACCCCCACCCCACCCATCATATACATCGAGGGCAGGGGCATATGTCTCAGAGGCCCACACAGAAACCACACAGAGCAGGAGGGGAGGGTAGGAAGGAGGGGAGGGGAGGCAGGTCCTTCTCAAAAGCAGAAACAATCTCAACTGACATCTGCCTGCATGAAGTGGAAGAGGGGTGGGGCATGGGAGTGCGGGCCATCATTTTTTAAATGGCTGGCATTCATCAACACTTGGTCGTTAATGAGGATGCCCCTGATCTCACGCAAAGCTTCCACTAGAAGACTCGGACCGCATTTCTTCTAAGCAACAATAGCTATCTGCTGTAACACTGTCATCCCAGCGTGGTTTCCGAAAGACCACATAGCACGAACGGGCCCATGAGGGTGTCCTCTTGGGTCAAGATCAGGCTGCGAACCTCAAGGTCAGCAGCTCCAACTCTGGACAAAGACAAGCTTCTCTGCTGCCAGGAAGATGCACCGTCTCAGAAACCCCCTCCAGGCCGCCCCGAGAGCGGACGGATATCATGGTGGAGATTTGGTCTGGTGATCGTGAACCTGAGTCCCTGGACTTGGTTCAAACAATCTGTGTTCAACTGCCAGAGGCCGGGACTTCCATCCTAGCTGGAGAAAGACTGGAAGACCCGCCTCCACAGCCACCGGTCAACGTACTCAGTCCAGAAGGCCCACATGGATGGTAGCAGCAGAACCCACCGGAAAAGATCAGAGAGAAAACCGTGGGGAGGAAGCTAACTGGTGCTCAGAACTCTGAAAAGGATGACGAGAAAGATGTCCACAGGGCATTGCTGTGAAGGAATTATCCGGGTAGAGGGGGCTGAGGTGGTGCACAGGCTTGGTATCTTCCCCACATCAATCAGTAAAATCAACCATTGGGGTGTTTTTGTTTTAAAGAGAACAGCCACGAAAAACCTATAATGCAGTGCCTCTTGGTCACCCCCCGAGTCTCCAGGCATCAGACAGATGTCACAGCAATAAGCGTTTGCATCTCATGGGCCAGGCGCCCCACCGCACTCCAAGTTTGTCTGCAGGGCCACATGCTTACAGTAGGCAGTCTCTGTCTTAGAGAGGGGGTTCGTGAGCTTCGACTTGGCCCATAGGCTCTGCAAACATCCAGGCTGGATTTCTGAAGCATGCTAGCCAGATGCCTTCCTGGGCAGGGCTGGCCTTGGTGAAGAGGACGGGACACTTGGGCAGCATGCAAACTTCCAGGAGGCCCCCAACACCTTGTCAGCACTGTCAGTAACATGTGAACACCATCTTTACCCACAGCGAAGAAAGCCTTCACGTGTTCAAGGATGACAGACTCCAGCCATGGCAGCAAAGCCTCTTCCCCCACCCACAACCCCCCTCCCAAGCATATCAGCAGGGCTCTCATAGCTGCTTCAAACCTGAGGGGCAGTGGGAGCGGACGGGGCCATTCTAGGACCAGTCCCCAGTGAGAGGGTCCAAGCCATCTGCTCTGCTTGCCCTCGTCACTTTCCACGCTGTTCTTGCTGAAAACGATGAAGAGGGAGAGTGGGGCTCCGCGTGGGTCCCACTTGCTCTCCCTGGCAGGGCCCGATGAAGTCAAAAGGGACGGCTTCTTCTCAGGTGCTGAGACCTGTGGGCACCTCGCCGGTCTCTCTGCTTCCTGCGCCTGGTGATCCACAAGGCTGGGCACAAACCCAGGGCAACTCTGAAGAGGTCCCCATAATGGAGGCCATCTGGAGACCTTTTGAACAATGAGGAACAGTCGGGGGAGTCCATACAGAATCCAAGTGCTTAAACCTTTGACTGCTACCCGGGTCAGTGGTTTGAAGGCACCAAGCTGTCCAGCATGGGAGGAAGGAGACTGATTGTTTCTGTAAAAATGTCAGCTGAGGAATCCCGAAGAGGCAGTTCCACCCTGTCTTCCTGGGTCCTGAGCCACATCTGCCTCTCCAGGACAGGTTTTACTTGGCATTCAAGGGACTGAATGGTACTCTGGTGGCACAGAGCTTAAGCACCCATGGAGACAGCGGCAGAGGAAACATGGTAGGAAGGTTGTACTCCAGGCTACAGGGTCGAGAGAGTGGGTGTGGATGCTACAACCCACAGCCACAGGAGGAAAGGGAGCCAGCAAAGAAACCCTTGGGAGATGGCCAACAGTTAAAGCTGCTACCCTCAGGAACGGCGGTTCGAGTCTATCCAGAGGCTCCTCAGAAGACAGACCTGCAGATATACCTGCATAAAATCAGCAACTGAAAACTGGATAGAACACGGTCCCGGTGGACCAAACACGGGGGCTCCCTATGAGTTGGCAACTAGTTTGTTTTTTGTGGGGCAGGGGGAAATGAAGGCTTCTCTTTGCCTCCAGTTAGCAAGAAAACCCAAGAATACGACAGGTTCTATTCTGAGTACCGTTGGAGGGTGACTTAGTGTCAGAAGGCAGAGAAGATAAACTAGACACACGTTTCTGTTCCCAGGTTCTGGGTCCAGCACCCCCCATGACCTACATGAAGATCAGGAATGAGAGTGCTCGGGCGAGAGAAAGCACTAGTAATTTGCTGGCACAAAAAAAGCCACTGCATTCGTTTCTCTTGCTCTTCTTGTTCCTCTCCCCTCTCCCCTTTCTCCCCTCTCCTCCTCCTTCACAAAGCCAAACCACAGCCCACGACCACCAGGGAAATTCTAAGCCAGAGCATGCCCACAGGACAGAAGAGAACAAGCTCACAGTGTTTCCAGGAGCCGAGGGGCCCAGCTTCCTCCCAGTGAGTGAGGCGGCGGGTTTGAACCAAAGATCTTCAAGCGTAGAAGAGCATTCAAGCCTGGCGCTTTACCTGCTGAGCCACCAGGGCTGCTCACTCACTCGCTCATCCTCCCACGTATGCGTTCTGGTGCTTCAGGCTCGCGGATGGAGCAGATACTGACTGTCCGCCAGGACGAGGCTTTCTCTCCAGAAGCGCCCCGGCAAGGCTGGGCCCAGCTGACAACTCATTAAGCCAAATAACTGAAATGTGGCCTCAGGTTGCAAGCAAGGGGCATCACTCACCAGCACTTACACGGGGACGGCGCCGTCCTTCCCCCAAGTTAAATAAACTGTCCGGTGACAGCGTGTCGGTTTACAAAACGCTCCGTCTTTATTTCCCACCGAGTTACTTAATACTCACTCCCCATAATCCATTTGCATCGATTCCTCCTCCTTCGGCTGTCTGGCATTCCGACGCTGCCCTGTGCTGCACGCAACGCCGCCACCGACGCGAACGCTCTCCGTTCAAAACCATCGTAGAATAGGGACCGTGATTTTTTTTCTTTAATCGAGCTTTTCTCGGAACCAGACCATAGGATTATGATTGGGAAAGTTTCCAGGTTGTCGTCTGCTGTCTTATATATATATATTTTTTTTGCTGAACTTTCAGTATCCAACGGCGGCACGAGCTGCCCGTGGGAGGCGAGGTCACCACCATCAGTGATTTCCATATCACATGGGAGGGAAGCAGAAGGGGGTCGCGTGACGGAACGCCCGGTCAGGCTGGCCCGTCTGGAATGAAACGTTGTTCTCCGCTCCGGGGATGTTGAATCCGGGAATATCCGGATGGGCCCGCAGCTATGCCGTTACAGCTGCATGAAGACCCCATGCTCCTAAGGCTTACCTAGCTAGGCTCGAACTACTGTTCTTTTGGGCAGGCGGCCCTTCTGCGACGCATGCACCGTGACAGCCGGGGCGTCTCACTAACCACTAATTTATTCCTTCCTTTCCTGCCTTGGAATCTGAAACTATGTTCTTTTTTTTTCTTTTTTTCTTTTTTTGCCAGGAAGGGGGAAGGAAAAAAACAAAAAGAAGCCAGAAAATCCTATCCAGATCACTGGCTGGATGAGACTTGACCTTGTCTGTCTTGCTGCCCAGTCCCCGAGGGGGGTGCTCCTCACACCATGTCAAGGGGCCAGGTTCCCTAACTTTCTAGTAAATGCCTAGGTGGGGAGAAGAGGCCGAAGGGAATGGGATCCACTGACTCGAAAGATGTGAATCCTGACAAACTGCGCGCGCAGGAGCCTGCACCGCGGCTAGATTGAATTCGGTCTCTCCAGAGAGGGCCAGACAAGCCTAGTGGTAACAAAACCGCTTTTCATGGTGTCCTCAAAAGCAGATGGGCCCCTGCACAAAGCTGGAGAAGGGCGCCATTGCCCTCTAGTGGCCACACGTGCAATCTTCCGCGCCCGGAGCCCATTTCCAGAGATGCACAAGGCTCTGGATGTCAGGGTGAAATTATCGCAGAAAGATGTCTAATTATCCCGCTGGAGTGTTGGCTCTCTCCTCCCTGATCATTGCGGAGACGGAGGCCGGCTACTGCAGTCATGCTCATGGAAAAACACATGCATACTCCTAGTGCTGCATCAGAATTTGGCGAACTTTTTTTTTTTCCCAAACCTGTTGATGTTTTCTCCTGCCCTTGTAAATTCAGTGTCCACTAGGCCAAGCTCTTCCAGAGGCCAGAACTTTGTTTCAGAAAGCTTGACCGCTGCGAGTCCTTAATAAAATCTAGAATGGGTTATTTGACAAATCAAGTAAGGTTTTTTAAAATTTTTAGTTATTTATTTTTAAAGAAGCAACGGCCAGTTGGGCAAGAAAAAAAATAATTCCCCAATCGCTTTGATTCCATAAAATCATTGATGAAGATTCTCAATGGAAGGAAGTATCTATGCATTCACAGATTCAGAGAGAAAGTTTAATTCCTACTTTCAAATCACATAGACGACCATTTTTGAACTTAGTATGGTGATTATGGTGTCATGATTAGGTTTGCTTGTTATCAAAGAGAAAAATTAATATTGAGAGTAACTTCCATAAATGCAGTATGCTTCTTCAACAGCTGACAACACAAAACGTATGGAAAATAGAGAAAAACTCAAACCTGACAGGCAGATCTCTTTGGGTGGTGCTAAACATAGACTTGAACACAGAAAATCAAGGTTTATGGGAACTCTCGACTCCCAAAGACGGGGATCTTCACTGGTCAGACTGGAAGGCACACCCCACTGGTGGATGCCTCTGTGCTAGCTTGTGAAGCAGATCTTAAGGCTAACGTCATGGTGGGTCCCCTACACGGGTCTTTAAACCAGATTCTTTACAACGCTGTCCAGAAAGTCTATCCAAATTGGGAAAGCGAAAAGACATGCATTTCGAAGATAAGTGCCTTAAAGGAGCATGAAATTGATCTGAATCCCCCTAAATCCCAGCCAGAAGAGC
Source organism: Nesogale talazaci (assembly GCA_004026705.1). Lineage (NCBI taxonomy): Eukaryota > Metazoa > Chordata > Mammalia > Afrosoricida > Tenrecidae > Nesogale > Nesogale talazaci. Next base: position 3,992 of record PVJH01041472.1, on the reverse strand, counting down.
CAATGCTATCCCCCTCCCCGTCATGAATAAATAATACAAGCAAATCTATAAGCAGCATGCAGACACAGGAGGGGGAATGGGAGTTCTGGATTCTTTATTAAAAAAAAAAAGCAAAACAAGAAAGTCATAACTTTTTTTTTTTAATTCTCAAATTAACAAGATCGGATCTTAATTGAAAATCGAATTTAGGCTTCTAGTAATTTCCCTGTCTGGGGTCCTGATAAGCAGGCAGAACATAACGAAAGTTTTTTAAAGAACTATCAAGATGGCTCACTTGCTTCCATTAGCGCTATTCCACAGGCCGATTTTTCTAGTGGGCTGTAAGCTCCCTTGGAGCAGACTCCACAGGCCTGGGCCTCCATAGGTTCTTGGCGCTCCTTCCTTCCAAGCCAACTCTCGCGTGCCCCTCCCCCAAGCAAGGGGTGGGGACAATTTCTTTTCCTTTTTTCAGCCATGTAATAAAAGGACCCCTGAATGCCCATTCCCGAAATAACTATAATGAGGACAATCATGCTTATTAATATGCACGTGTGGCTGCAAGCCATTTGACTGTGTCGATCAGCAGCCATCAAAAGCACAAAAGCCGGACAATTCTTCCTCTGGCAAAGTTCCTGGGCCTCTAAGATGCCTTCTCCTGGTCCAACCAGAGGGACTCTGGCAAGCATTTCTTTTGTACTAAGGCAGGGTTTTAGACCTGCACAGGTTCGCATTCAGAGGCCCGCTGACCAACTCCCTGACTTGCAACTGGCAATTTATGAACTTTAGTGACAGGAAGCCTGGGGGGCTGCTGGTAAGGGCCACACTCTGCCTATGTGTTTTGGAACTTTTATTCCTTTGTTCTGAGAGAAGACTAGGGTTGGACTGACAGTCCTGCATTTGCAGGGGAAATCATACCAGGATTAAGGAAGTGGAGGCCAGCCCCTTCCCTTCTCAAACATCTCCAGAGGCCCTAGAAATACCAGGAAGCCAAGTCCTGGAAGGTGAGGATGTGAGGGTGGCGGATTCCAGCTGTGGGAAACACATCTGTTCCCAGACACCCTGCAAAACCATCGATGTCTGCCACAAGCCCAAGAGATGAAGAAATTGATCCATCCGCTCCCCAGATTAATTATCATGACACCACTGTGATTACACCGAAAACTTAAGTCTCGCTCCCCTCCTTGTAGCAGGAATGATTCCGGTGAAGAAAAACTAGAAAAAAAATTTCAGAGCTACCTAGCAGGATAGATTTAAGGAGAAAGGAGGGACGACTTTAGGCGAATTCAAGGGTGGAAGAAGAAATCGCCCACTCCTTAGGGTCGACTGGTCATCACAGAGGGATGTCATTATCGACTAATTAAAAGATGCAATTCCTTAATAAGTTCTCTGACTCCTCAAATTCCTACTGCATTATCAGCAAAAGCAACAGGACTTCATGAAGCATCTAGCAAACCTTTCACCAGGGAGAGGGAGGTGCGGGGAGGCAGGGCCTGGGCAAGAAAGAGACCAGGACGCCAGACCTGCCGAGGGCCTCCCCGACCCCACTCTCTGAGGACGCGGCATCTCTGAGGGTGGCGGGCTGCCCCACCATTTCCACCCCGTTTGTGAGGGGCATGGGTGCCCACCGACATGCCGGGATCTCCGCACCTCTTACCTCCCCGCTCGGGTCTGGGGGCCAAGCCCCAGGAGGGAGGCCACGCGCAGGAAACCGAGCGGCTGGTGCGCTCCGGGAAGAGGCGCAAGCTTCTGGGAGGGTTTGGTCCGCAAAGTTGACGCTGACCCCAGCCGCTTCCAGGGGCCCCCAACGAGCCGAGCCCGCGCTGAGCCCGGAGCGAACCTTCCCTGCGGCTGGCGGCCCCGGGATCTCCCCGAGACTCGGGCAGGAGAGCCGCCGCCGCGCACCGCAGTCGCCCACCCCCGAGCCGCAGTCGGCGGACCCGGAGCCACGCTAGCAAAGTGCCGGGGGTCGCTGGCCCGAGCTGGGCAAGCCTTGGGTTTTCCGGGGCTTCCCCGGCGGTCTCCAGCGGAAAGAGCCAACCCCTAGAGGAGCTCCGAGGGGCGCGGGGTGGCAGCGGTAGGAAGCCGGCCGATAGGAACCGGGTCGAGCAGTCGCTTTGGGAGAGAGGCGCGGCGCGGGCGGGCGGGCGCCGGGCTGGGGGCGACTTCCCCGCCCCCCTCCCCGAGACCTGCCCGGGGGCAATCGGCGGGTTCGGGCGCGGGGCGGCGGGGGGCGGACCGGGCTCCGCAGCTCTGGGCCAACAGGGAGCCGACCCTGGAGAGACGCTGGAGCGCACATCTGGCCCCTGGCTCCCCAAGCTGCCCGCGCCCACAACTGGCTCGCTTTCCCTTTGCTGATTTTTAAACAAATCTTTTCTTAAGCACCCCCACCTCCCCCCACCCTCCGCGCCCCATTCCAGCTTCGCCGCGGCGAGACCTCTCCTGGAGTAAGCCCCCCTCTCTCCCAGGCGTTGCACCCACCCCACGAGCCCCATCCCGGGGCAAAAGGAAGGGGCCCGTGGCGCGCCTCACCTGGGGTCCTCGCGAGTGGGCGCGACGCCGGGCCGTCGGGCCGTGGCGCAGGGTGAGCGCAGCGCAACCGTGTCAGCCCCGGGCCCAGTCCCGGTCCCATTCACAAGTCGGCGGCGGCAGCGAGCGGCCCCCGCGGCATGGGCTCCTTGGCCTGCGACGCTCCCCTCGGCTGGCGGCGGCCGCGGAATGAGCCGCGGAACGCGCTAGTGGCAGGAATGAGAAATCCGGAGGGGGGGCGGGGGGAGGTGGTGGGGGGGAGAGGAGGGAGGCCGCCGCCGGGAGGGAAGGCAAGGGCGGGGGGTGGAGGGAGCGGAGGCTGCCAGACTGGGCGAGCTGGGCCGCACAGAGGCTGCGGGGGCCGACCCAGTCCGCGCTCCTCCCCCCAGGGCCCCAGCGGTGCCAACCCCTGGGCGCTGGGCCGCCCCTCCCGCCCCTGGTCGCTGCGCTCCGCGTCCCTCGGGGCTCAGACCGAGTCTGGAGCAACCAAAGTTGGCTCCGGAGACGCACAGCCAATATGGGAGGGGCTGGGAACCCCTTTTCGCTTTCTCCCCGCTCCCACCCCCACCCCTCTCCAAATTCGCTCCAGCTGCTTAGGTTGTACCCTTGCCTAGGGGACCTGGAGGGTGGATTGAAAGGAAGGTCGGGGGGGTGGGGGGGGGGTGGTTGCCCAAGTGGAGAAGGCAGCTGACAATTCTGGGGCACATCCCATTTGTTCCCACTCCACCTTCTGAAAATCCCTCCAGGTTGAGATGGCGGTTCCCCCCCTTCCTCGCCCTGGCCAACTCTGCTAGCAGGTCGGAAGGCTGAATTGTGGGGAAGGGGAACTTCAGATGGGGAAGAGCGAGGTCTCTGTTTGCTCCTGCTCCCCTGTCGCCCACTGGCACCCCAAAAGCCTCTCTGCAGGAGGAGACTAGACAGGGTGAGCCTAGGCGACTTTCTGGGGGTGCCTTGGAGCCCGGCCCAAAAGGAGCACCGGTGGCCCCAGGCAGGTATCCGTGGCCCCCACAGCAGAGGCAGCACTTGTTGCCGCCACCCTAGTCTTAGACCCCGCATTCTGGCTCCAGCGTGCAGCGAGGGGTCTGGTGGGGTAAATGAGGGCCTGCGTGCGGAGCGCAGTGCCGCAACCTCCACCCACCAGGCCGCTGGGTGCCCTCAGAGGGCGCCTGGGGTAGGGTAAGCGGGGTCTGGGCTTTGGAAACCAGCCAGCCACTGAGCCAGGAGCTCGCGGTGTGTCTAGCTGCGGCAGTGTGGAAATCCCTACACCTTGCGGTCCCAGGGGTGGACAGGAACAAGTGTGACCTGCGTGGGGACTCCGGCGGGGACAAGTTCCCGCGGTGAGGATAAAGAAGAAAGAGAAGAGGGGGAGGGAGGGTGAAGAAAATGATGCGTGGGTTAAAAAGCACCATCGCCAGGAGGGGCAGGGAAGGGAAGGGTGGGGAGCTGAGTGCTGGGCTGGGCTTCGGGAGGGAAGACGCGCAGAGGGG
>PVJH01041471.1:0-14937 GCA_004026705.1 Nesogale talazaci | reverse complement strand
ACATACCCAGAATAACAAGCAATGGAAACATAGTTGAAGGGAGACAGTGAATGGTGTCAAATATGAAAATAATAAAAATTTATAATTTATCTAGGATACATGAGGGTGGGAAGATAGGGGAGGAAGGAAAAAAGTTAGGAGCTGATACTAAGGGCACGATTAGAAAGGAAATATTTTGAAAAGGATGAAGGCAACATATGTAAAAAATGTGCTGGAGACAATAGATGCATGGATTGTTAGAGGAGCTATGAGACCCCCCAAAATGACTTAAAAACCTACCCAAAGATTAGAAAAAAGAAGTCGAAAATCCAAACCATTACCACGAATTTACTTCCCGCTCCTAGCAAGACTCTGGGACAGTCTAGAACTGTCCCTGTGGGTTTCCCAGACTAGCATTTTAGAGGAGTAGAACAACTCATCTTTCTCCCTCATAGCCCATTGTTGTTTTGTTGTGATTAGGTGCCATCACGTCTGTTCCGACCCATTGCGACCAATGCACGACAAAATGAAACGCTGCCTGGACCTGAACCACCCTCCTAATTGTCTCTATGTTTGAGCCTGTTGTTAGAGTCACTGTGTCAGTCCATGTCAGTCCAATTTGTTAGTGGCCTTCCTCTTTCTTTTTGGTTTTTCTTCCCCATGACAAAGCATGCTGTCCTTCAGGATCTGGTCTTGCTAGTCATGTACCATTCTCACAGTCTTTGAGATATTTGATACAGTCGGGTTCATTGTTAAAGTCACTGTGTTCATTCATCTTGTGAAGGATTTTCTTCTTTTTCCCGACCAAACATGTCCTTCTCCAGGGACTGATTTTTCTGGATACTAGAGCCACAGTACAGGAGACAAAAAAATCTTGATAACTTCACTTTTAAGGACCTTGTCTTATTTTAAGGTAGAGGTGTTTTTGTGCTTGGCAGTCAAGGATTTCAAATATCCTTTGACAACTTCATAATTGAAAGGCATCAATTCTCCTTTCCTTTTCCTATTTCTTGTCCAGGTTCTACATGCATATGAGGTGATTGAGAATATTTTGACTTGGGTCAGGTATACTCTGCTTGTTAACAAGTTAAAGAGTCTTTGGTGCAGCATATTTGCACTGTGAAACATGAGTCTTTATATTTTTGTTTGATTCTTCCTTGAGGGTTGTCTATATGTCCTTATAAAATGAAATCCTTGAGTGCTTCAGTCTTTTCTGTTAATCATGAAGTGATTTGTTGTTCCAGTTCTGGGGATTTTGTTTTCTCTGTATTGATCTGTACTTTATACGGTTATAGTGTTTGACCTTTATCGGTAAGTGTGTCAAGTCCTTTTCATTCTCAACAATCAAGATTGTGTCATCTTTGTATTACAAGCTTTTACTGAATTTCCCTTCAACCCTGATGCTCCATTCTTTTTCAGATAGTTCAGCTTCTCAGATCACTTTTCTCAGCACATAGATTGAGTGTTGTGAAAGACACATCCTTGACATACCCTTACTGATTTTAAAACTGACACACTTTTACTGATTTTAAAACATGCTGTGTTCCCTTGTTTTATCCCAACTACTGTCTCTTCTTTATGTACCAGTTCCAGATGAGCACAATTCCCATACTTCACTGTGTTGTCAGTGACTTGCTATAGTCTACTCTTTAATTAGTCAAACAAAACACAGACAAATACATTTTTGGTATGCTCTGCTTTTAGGCTTTTAGCAAGATTATTCTGATATCAGGAATGACATATCTTTCATTTCATGTTCTGTTCTCTTGAATCTAACTTGGATTTCTTACAGTTCCCTTTTAATGTGTTTTTTGTTAATCTTTGGAATTATCTTTAGCAAACATTTCATAATATATTATATTAAAGATAGTTCTTGATTTGTCTTTTTTTGGAAAGGACATGATTAGAGATCTCTTAGAGTTGGTTAGTCAAGAGAAATGCCTTTTGTTGATATATTGGAATGAGCGTTCTAGAATTATAACCATTTGTTGAACATTTTCAACTGGCATTCTGTCATTTGTCAGTCTTATTTTACACGAATGACTTCAGTGTAATCTAGACTTCTTTCTATACCACTGATTTTTTTTCTCATCTCCTTAAATGCTGAAATCTTGAACAATTATTTTTGGCACATTGATTCTATATATTCTTTTCATTTCTTTCTGCAACTTAAAATCCCTCATTATGGAAACTTGGAGCTTGAGTTTTTTCTTCAGTTCTTTTAGGCTATGAAAATACTGAGTGTGTTCTTTCCTATTTGCTTTCTAACTCGAGGTCTTTGAACATTTCATTATGATACTTTACTGCATGAAGTAGTCTATTAACTTTGCTTTACTTCATCATTTTTCTTACACACTTTAATTCTATATGATTCAGAATCTCTTCTGAAATATGTTTGGTCTTTTCCTTCTTTTCTGCCTTTTTAATGACTTTAGATTTCTTTACATACTATGCCTTTGATGTCATCCTGCAGCTAAATCTTGTACTTTGAATTTTGTGGACTTGTTTAACTTTCTTCAACTTCATTGGGAACTTGCATAATATGTTAGCCTGGGGTGGCTAGAGAAACAAATTCACTGGCACTCATATGTGTATAAGAAACAGCATTATGGCTGAGCCCCGGTGGTATAGTGGTTGTGTGCAGGACTGCAGCCCACTCAGTTAGAGGTTCAATTCCAGCTCCCAGGAGCAAAGGCTGGGCCTCCTACTCTCACCACCTGAGGGCAGTGATGCCTAAAAAAAAAACCAAAAAAAAAAAACAGCTTTATATACAATCACAGTTGAATACTGAGAAATAGCCAGCCTAATCCAGATCAAGTTCATAAGTTCAATATTAGCCCAAATATCCAATACCAATCTATAAATCCTCTTTAGAGTCATGAAACACATGCAATGATGCTGAATGGAGGAAGATCACAGACTAGTCGGTGAAAGGTCTTGTGGAGCCAATGGTGAGGTAAGGGGTCTCCACATGGCTCTTATGGCTTCAGAGTTCTAACGTAACTCCATGTGCCTTGTTAACAGAATGTTTTGCAGGGCATGAACATGTCTCCTACCTCCAATGAGCTATTTATCTCCTTAGTGTCTTCAAATGAGACCATTAATCTGTGACCTGATTGACAGGCTAAACTCCACTCCATCACTTTTAAGTCTCAAATTGACAACAGATTATGGAACTATCCCACATATGAACAATGAATGGTCTTTTTTACAATCATTCCTGATTTATGATATTGAGCTTCTCTATCATATGTTTCCCAAGAAGTAGTTAACTTAATCCAGTGTATTCTATTTGATGAATGCATGGGTATTATCATTATGCTGTTGAACAGAGGTATTTCCAATGAATAGATTATTTTGCAAAATTGTGTCATGCAATCTCCAGTGTCAATTTTGTCTTCAAGACTACATTTTCTAACTACAGATTTTTGTGGTTTGTTTTCTATTTTTAATTCAGTCACCAGTAGTAAGTAATGCATCTTGATTGAATTTATCAATTTCAGATTGCAGGCATTGGTAATAATCTTCAGTGGCTCCATATTTGTTACTAGTGGTTGACATGTGAATTATGATCTTTGTGGGTGTATGAATATGATCCTATAACTAGCAGTGTTGTCATTCAGGATAAATCTTGAGGTGTTTGGGGAAAATGCAATGGCATTCTTCTTGAAGCTGTCATTTCTGACATAGTGGACCATATGGTTACTGATCCAAATGGTCATGACCAGTCCTTTTCACGTCATTCATGCTTAGGATATCTATCCTGAAACATTCCAGTTCATTTTGAAAACTTTAAATTTCCCTAAATTCATATTTCAGGCACTCCATGTTTCATGCCACAGTTTCTTCTCACTTTTTTTTTTTTGAGCCATGTCCACAAGTGAAGGTTTTAGAAGCTTTATCTGTGGATCATTAAGATTGACTACGTGTTTTGCGTCATACTTTCCCTGTTGCATTTTGACCTTTCATACTCAAAGCGCGTTCTTAGGAACTGCATCAGAAGATGTTGGACTGGTATTTACAAGGCCTTCATTGTTCAATTTTGATTGTTTTTATAGTAACTCCTTAGTGCCTTCTCCTTAGCTCTCTTAATCTGAAAATTAAGAAGAAACCTATCCCCTGCTGATATATGAAAGACTGGTGGCGTAGCTCCCAGCCTACTGCCAATAGATAAGCCTCCAGAGTTGGACTAACTGACAAATAGATGATGGGTGCTATGTATGTACATCTATATAAGATGTCTAATGGAGACTATTTTGATGTGCTTCTTGGATCACATGTGGAGGAGATTCATACCCGCACTAAATTTTTGCCCCAGAATTTATAAAGTATCTGAATTGGAGAAGTAGTGTTAATTGGGTGGTTGTATGAAAAACATATTGTCAGTAGTGAAGAACTATTGATTATATTATGAACTATGGTAGTGAAAAATGAACAATATGATAAGAGTTTAAGGAATTGCAGTTTAACGGTATAATACTGTTATAAATTGTGAGGCTTTCTTCTTCTTAAAATTGTAGTGCAGAATGTAAAGCAACATTTTTCAAGACCAGATAATATGACTGTCTATGTGAAATGATATTTGAATCAGAGACCAGCCAGTTTGTTTCTTACATGTTTTCTAATGTTAACAATATAAATAATAAAAATCAGTTTAGCTATATCTACTCCCTGAAAATTCTTAGTCTAGCCTAGATTATGATAAAAAAGAATTCCTTTTTTATATGTATTGATTTCCTGTGAAATATAAACTTTTAGATAAGGCAGTAAGAGAAATGGATGGTGCCTTGAATACTAAAGTAAATCTTTAGTTCTTCATTATGCTATATTTCTTTCTTTGATTTTACAAAAAAAAAAAAAAAACCCATGCAATCATATAGGAAAACAAAAATGCACTTTTTTTGAAAAGCCAATGAATTCTGTTTAACAGATTTAAGAGAGAGAAAAATTTAGAGAAGAATTTAGAGCAGAGAAGCATATTTTTTATTTCTGCAAGTAGTTTTCCTTGCCCTGAGACCAGTGTGAGTTGCTTTACACAATCCATTGCATTATGTAGGTTTTGAATACATCGTTTTTGCATTTCATATATCGTCAACTGAGTTACAATAATGATTTCAACCTTTTCACGCACTTTTTGGAGAGATGTCAAAGAAGCAACTTTTAATTAATTGATTGGATTTGGCTTTGTTCTCACAAATGTACTAGGCTGAAAGGCTTGAGTATTCAGGAAATTGGGCTGGGGGTTAGATTGTTTCTGTTCCCACCAACTAACTTCAGTATTCAGATAGCGTGCTCAGTAAAAACTGGGGCTGAATGCACCAATGTTTACCATAACATCTACCATTTTCATCTTCTTAAAATGGTCTTCATAACAGTTGTTTTTAATGTATGCATAGTAATGGAGCCAACTTTGCAATATTTACATAGCTGTGGTCCTAATTGAGGGAAATTTATATCCTATGTCCATTATTTGTTTGTTGCTATAGTAAATAATGCGAGGTCACTCAATACATTTTGATTTCCCCATAATCTAAAATAAAATGTCAAGGTCTGATTCTCTAAAACATTAAGTATGATTACTAGTTCAGATTGTGATAAACAGTTACCAGATTGCCTCAAAGTGAGGGAAGGAAAGTGCCTTAAACTGTACATTCTTATCAGTATGCGAACATCATTTTTGTTTTTCTTGTTCTAATTTAGTAAGTGTATTCTTTGGTTAAATCATTAAGCTATGCTCTCTTTGGTGATATTTCCATTTACCATTCATCCATTTGTATAGACTAGCTTATTTCTTCTAAAACCAACACTTGGGGTTGGCAGTGAAAACACAGAGTTCATTTGTAGCTTTATTGAGATTCTGAGCTTTGGAGTCAGATGGACATGGGATCAAGGAACAGTTATGTGACCTGTGTGTGCAGGAGACAAGGTAGGTTGGCAAGAGTTGAAGACAGGACACTGTCTTTCTTTGTGTCTCAGGCCTTCATCTTCCTCCCTTATATTAGGAGGGTGAGGAAGGAAAAGGAAAGAAGGAAGAAGATAGGCATGTTTCCTCATTCAGCCCTCACTTGAGATTCTTGAGTTTTTTATGATGGTGCAAAAATTTTATCCTTTTCTTAGTGATAAAGGAACTCTCTGAAGCATGATAATGCAACTAGGTAGAGCTCAGTCAAGTGTGTTGATTTTCAATTACTTTCTACCAGTGATAATTCCCTCATTTTCCCCTACTTCCACTAGTCCAACTTTTATACTGTGCCATCTGGGAAAGACATTATTTCTGAGTTGCTGAGATAGAAAGCAAGGAACAGGATCCATTTTTGCCAAGGTCAGGAATTTAAAAAATAACATTTTCTTAACTATAAGCTCCATTTCCCCTCTCTTATTGTAAGCACTTATTTCACATTTGCTGTGCACCAGGAAGTATGGGATATTTTATTCAAATAGAATACCTTGTTTATATAAGGTTTTATTTAGCCTTTCTTTTTTCAGATACTCCCTTTGTTTTAGAACCAAGGGGAGCCCGCTAGCAAGAGGGTGAGGCTTAAGGAAGGAGAATGAGGATTTAGGCAGACAGAGAGTCTTCCATCCCAGTGGGGGACTGATGTGATGAGAACTAGGAATTAATATGCCTTATGGTGCACTCACCAGAGGCTCACTTCACTACCTATTCATCGTTGTAGAAAGTGGAAGCCTGTTTTAGCAACTGATCATACGTATAGGCTTCTGACTGCAGAACTAGGCACACTTGAATCATCTTCCTTCTTGAAGGCAGACAGGGAAGGAAATTGATATTAACCCCCAAAGAGGTGTTAGCCCAGGAAACCTGGAGAAAGCAAGAGATATAGAGAAGGATCAGGAAGCAAGTCTTCGGCTTCAGGCAGAGAGCACCAGTGAGCTGTGACTTTTCTTGCATCAGGAAATCATACTGGCAGCTCTTCCTGGATTTCGACTCCTCCTTACTGAGAACCTAGCCTCTATTCATGCAAAGTTTTTGTTCCCCTCCCCCGCATAGTCCATGATGTTAGTATCATCTTCAACTGAATCGTGAACTTCCTGAGACAAGGTCTAGGTGTGACTCTTTGTCTCATATCACCTGTAATTGGCCACTGAGATTGAAATGCACCACATACTGTACTCTGTAATTATTTATCTTAAAAAGGAAGAAGGAAAAATTAGGTGCATGTTCATTCATTTTTTTCATTTTAATAAATGTTTTTTGGATGCATAGTGCATTGTATTTTGGTGAACAAGAGAAATAGATAGCCCTCTAACCTGACAATAAATAAAAGTGGAAAGAAATGTATGAGTAAAGTGATCAAGCCTCATGTATAGGACGTGCCATTATTGTTTGACATGAAGTTGATTCCAACTCATGATGACCCCAGATGGAGAGAAGAGAACTGGTCCAGGGGGTTTTCAAAACTGACCTTTCCGAAGCAGATCCCTGGCTTTCTCTCCAGGCTAATCTGGGAGGGCACTGATGTACCCAGAAAGGTTTAATACTCACTAGCTCTATGAACCAGGCCAATGGCTCTGAACTGTCATTATACACTATATTTAAATTTTTATTGTTTTTTCCTCTTAGCTATACCTTTTGCATTTACTTTAAAATCCATAGTAGACATAATCTGTTATAGTGGATCTTCCCAAGGCAGGGCAGGTAATTCTTTCTTTAGCTCTGGTGTTGCTAGTACAAGCTCTGGGACACATTGTCCTTAGATATTGACTAACATACATGCATGCTTGTCTTCCCGGGAGATTTTGGGTTTCTGGATGTTATCCTGCTCCTGAGAGAGATTTGTAGCCACAGATACCTTATAGAGGGTCCCTGTAAGTTGGATTCAATTTGATGGCAATGGTTCTTGTAGAAATCTTCCAAAGGAAGTCCATTTAGTTTACTTCCACCCATTTAAAAATGGCTGTCAGTTTTGTTCCTTTGTTTTTAAGGGTCTAGTTTGGTTAAAATCTTATATATAAACAACCCTAATCTATCTATAGTAGACCTTCTGTTAACCTTTCTCATCTTTCTGAAAGATAGCATGCCTCAGGATGTTGAAAAAGCTGCAAACATTACTTACACAATCAGCAAGAATATAATTTGCAAAAAATATTTGGTGATCTTAGTATTCATATTTATGTCTATGACAAGAAAATAGTATTTCAATTTGTACAAGAAACACAGAAAAACACAATAAAGCAACAACAACAACAACAACAACAACGAATCAGACTACAAAGTTTGGTGGTGGTAGTAAGAATTCAAAACAAAGTGAAAAAATTAGAGCTCATCATTTCCCCTGGCATTATAATTATCCAGATGCAATAGAGGTTACAGTTTCCTCTAAAGGCAGATAATTTCCTCAAGTTTCCCAGTTGTTTCAGAAGTACCCAGGTGATTGTGGAAGAACCAGTCAGCAGAACAAATATACTAAGGTGACCTGAACTTACCACTTCATTAGAAATATTCATGGCCAATCTAAGGCTTATGATATCCATGAATAGGTATTGACCTCAGTAAAAGAGTTTTGAAAACTGAAGAAATGAAAAATACTGAGCAGTCATTTCCCATTGATCACAGAAACTGAGAACCAGAAGGAATTATTAGGGTCATTGGTTTCATCCATCCTGGGCTCATTCACCCTGATCAAGTCAACTCTGACTCATACCTGCTCTATAAGACTTTGTAGCACTGATTCTCTCTTTTTCCAAGTAAAGCTTGACAGGGGTAAAAACATCTAACTTTGTTTCTGAGGAGTGGCTGGTGGTTTTAAACTGCTGATTATACCATCAGCAACCCAATCTTCAGCCTTTGATGAACAAGAAATGATTACTGAAAGGTTTTATGTCTGGCAAATGGAACAATCAAGAAGGTTCAAATTGTGAAAATATAGACATCATAAGTCCTAGCAACTGAAAATAAAACAATAGTCATCCCCAGTTCTAAATCCCATATGGTGTACTCCTTACACTATCCATTCTCTATTTAGTTCAGCGAAGAACAGTATTATGAGTAGCCAGGGTAGCCTCGCAAACTCTCTTATTTGCAAGCTTCTCCAAAGTAGGCTGTGAGACTACGCATTGATGGGCTGATGGCAGTCTGTGGCTTTAGTCCCCTGGATTCTCTTGTAATATATAAGTATTTAGTTTTTGTGATCCTTGCTTTTCTTATCTACCTGAAAACTACTAGGTTGGAGAAGAAAACTAGCACTATAATTTTTATACCATTTCTTACCCTCTAATCATAAGATCTACTGAGATCCAGATAATAGCAAGTTTTTCTATATATTCTTTTTTAAATCAAGTCATTTGAAATCAATATTCATGGAATCATTAACCAATACAGTATAACTGCTGCACCAAAGGCTAGTGAGTGAATGAATGGATGACTCCATGAATAGTTTCTGAATGTTACCCTTTTCAACAGAAGTAGTGTCTAAGGATGACAGCAACAGTCAATAAAATAAAATAGCCCACTGCTTCATAGGAAAAAATGGATTTTATTTTTTATGCCAAATGACTTGATTTTAATAAAAATCTTGAGAAAACTGTTATCTGCATCTCAGTGGATCTTATGATTGGTATACAGAAGTGAGCACACTGAAAACTTTTCTCTTGGAACTTATATTTATACTACTAAATAGCAAAGATAATGATAGTATATTCTACCCACTTTTTAAGTATTATATATACTTTGTAATTTAAAGGAAAGAAAAATATTAGTGAAGAAAAGGAATCAGGGATGTCAACAACGGGCCAAGGGGTAATTTATAATATAGTATGATATGGGAACTTCTGAGAAAATATTAACCATCGAGTAGAAGCTTGCAGAAGCTTAGGGAGTGATCTAAGTGAATACCTATAGGGTAAATGTATTCATGAAAAAAAAAAAGAACCTCATGAAGAATGAACATTCTGAGTTTAGAAATATGGTTGAGCTTTTCAGCACAGACTTTGGGCTTTCTCAGTACTCAAAATCAAAATGCTGATGTCAGAAGAGAGAGTTAGGTCTGGGCAGCATATACCCACACTAGAATCCCTGCAGGTTTCAGCATCCACCATGGTTGCCCTAAAGGAAGCATTGTGTATGTAAGAGAGACAAGGGAAGAGAGTGATTGAAGAGAAAGTGGACACTGAGGATTAAGCCTTAGAATTGCACAGTATGGGAAGACCAAATGGGCACTATTCATATCATTTACATTTCTATGCATGCACAATGACAATTTTGCTCAGCTCTTGAGGGTTTATGAGACTGGGTTGAACCAATGAGGGCTGCAATGAGTCCTCTCCACAGTGTTCTGGGAGCTGTGGGGTGTGACAGGAAGTAAACAGAAAATCCCAAAGATGTCCTATTCAGGAATTCCAGGTACACCTGTAAAGGGGATGAAATAGGACACCTGGTCCCTGGATTTGTATTTGGGTGGATGTTAATTTCTTAGTTTTAGTGACTGGTTGGTTAAAACTGCTTATTTTTGCCTTCATAAAAACCTCACGATTTAGATCTCATCAACCATGATCTATAGGAACTCAGTCATACAGGGGTGGGGGTGGGGGTGGGGCGAACTACTTTTCTTCCCTGAGCAGCAGGCTGCTTGAAGATTAGCAAGCTAACTCCATACTCCCTGTGGAGTCCTTTAGAATGCCTTCAGAAACTAGAATTGGGCTGCATATTCACCTGAGTATACAGAGTATGAGCTCAGGAAGGCAAAGCTGGGAGAAATGAATCAGAAAACCTCTTCAAAGAGATTCCAGGTTTCCAGGATGATGTTTATTGTTTGTGTTGCCACATGGCTAATGTATAATCAAGATGATAAATGAACAACTTCAGAAAAATGTAGCACTCACAAATGTAGCATACTTAAGTTATGTAATTATCTTTAGTCTATCGTACATTTCAATTAAAGACCTCTTTGACCAAGATTTTCTTTCTGAATCAATTGCTTTATATGATTGAAAGATGATTTTTTAAATAGTTCCCTTGTTTTCATGACCTCCATTCTGATCTTGAATTAGTCGTGCCAATCTCAGAACTCATCAAATAAAATTCAACTAGTGTTGAAGCTGTAATACAATTGGACATTGTTTGTTTTGATCCCTAATCAACTAATTGGTAAATCCTGTGCTTTTTTTAATAACTCCCGCTCTTTTGTTTAAATGTGAACTACCCTTCCTCTGAGGGGTCTCACTGGCTCAAGTGAGACCCGACCAAATGTAACCTTATTGGGTACATGAAGAAGGGTTATTAAAAGGATGCAATTTGTCAAAAAGTTAATTTTTAAGAACTGCCAAATATTAAATTTGAAATATTGTCTGTGCTTCTGTATTTTGAAACTGTCTTTGTAAGAGAGATCTTCGAATGCTTGTGGAAATATTCCACTATCTTTTAATTTCATTTTTTATTTGTGGTTAGTATAATTATATATATTTCAATAGTAAAAAAATCGAGCAGTAGTTAGCTATGGTGACAAATGTTCTTAGCAAGGAGAGTACAGTTATAAAATGTGGACATTGATATTCTTCCTAAGGGTGGTTATAAGTCAGTCATTTCCAGTCAGTCATTCTCTGAGTTAGAAATCGTATGTGGCAGCTTTTCTAATTGTAAAGATGGAGTGTTTGTGCTTCTTCATTTGTGAAAAACAACAAGACAAATTCAACATGTGTGCTCTAAGGGACTTCAAAAAATTCATGGGAGAAATGGAATGCAAAGTTCACGGAAGTTTTCCATAAACTTTTTGAAGCCTGTGGTAAGTTAGAAGAGAAGGGAGACTGAGCAGACAGTGTGGACTGCAAGGCGCAGGCCCGATTCCGGCTGCAGCGTCAGTCAGATTTTCTAGATGATGCTGGACGAGCTAAGCGGGAGTGAGTCCAAGGCCCTAATTCCCCTTAAATAAAGACAGAAATTTAGAGCAGTTTTTGATGATAGTGGATGTTCACAATCCATATAGTTCTCTAAGCCTTACCTCACATGTTTTCTAAAGTTAAAAAGAAATAAATCATTCACTTTCATTGTTCCTTGCAGTCGTTTTCACATACAAGCCGTTTGCAGGTTACAGATGGACTTGCCCTTCAGTGGAGGGCTTTGAACCTGTTCCGTTTCTTCTCAGCTCAGTGAAACAGGAATGGCCTTGCAATGTTTTAATTAGGGTGGTTCCTTATGGCGTCTAGAACAGGAACGAGTAAGGATTTGAGTCCTGCAATGGGAGACTTGCAGGCGGCCTAGTTACAGCCTTTTCAGGAGCTTGATGTGGGGACACCCACCTATACACAATCTCAGGGAAGGGCACTGCCATCTTTTAATTCCTTCTTGAATGTCATGTAAATTCGCCTTTACTTTGAAATGATTGAACCACTGTCTGCACACAGCTAATTTTCTCTCACAGTCGCTAAAGTCTTTCCAGCCTTTTTTTTTTTTTTTGCATGGAAGTCAGGTAGTGTTACTTTAATGAGGACTGCATGGACCTGTTCTGTTAACCGACTGCACAGATTCTCAAAGGTACAGTTGGAAATGAATTTTTCTTGCTAACCTGGGGATGGCCTGGAGATGATAAAGTATCAGAGGGTGGGATAGGAGGGAGATTGTGTTGTAGCTGGATAGGTGGGTCTTCACAGTTTGGCCCATAACCCAACTGACATATTCAATGTATCATTGCTTCCAAGTTGCTTATGCTGTTATTGGCATTAGGACAATTTCCTATAAATAGAAGATATTCACTGTTGGTCACATGCACCTGTTTCTAGAGCAAGGAATGTGTATGTAAGTATGAAATTTTCCATGGATGTTACATTGATAAATGTGGAAATACCATTAATTACTTTAATGGAATTTAAAAGCCAGTTTGATCCTCATTGACCTCACATCTGTTTCAGCTGTTTCTGTTAGGGAGGAAAACCAATTGTGTTTCCAGTTTTGTCTTTCTTTATTATTATTTTATCCAGAAATGTGTTGGGAGCAGAGGAATGACATGATGAAAATAGCACCACTTTTTGTTGTCAGAATTCTAGGTCTCCATCTCGGTCGGCCTCCTTAGATGTGTGGCATTAGACAAGTGGTCTCACAGCTTTACCACCTCATTCCATCATCTGTGAAATGAGATCTTATGAGATAAAGTAATTGACTTCTAAGCCTTTCACACCTAAACTTCTATTAAGAGTAACCATGAGTATAGCTTGTGAAACAATCGAGCAGATATCATTGGCAGTCATCTTTGGAAGAAATGTCTCTGTACTTTCAGGAAAATGGATGTAACTGCCCTCATCTCTGTAACCTAGAACTATTGAACTAGTTCAACTATATAGAAGAACTCCCGTAGGGACTTTTCAGCCCTTTTAAGATGATTCTGAAGCCCTGAATGACAGATTTGACTCCAATTCTTGCTAAACTGCTAAGGACACAGCAGGAGATAGGACTACTGTTCAACCACACATAAACTTTTGTGTCTCTGTCATTATCTGAGGCTCAGGAAAGCAGTCTGTTGGAGGAGAAAAAAAACCTGAATTCAGTCAGAGAAAGAGGAAGATGCTGTTTCATTAGATATGTTATTCCCATCCCATCTCTTCTCTTCATTCATAAAAATAGCATCATTTGAAGGGGCTATGTGCAAGCATCTGCAAGATGCAGAGACAAGATTGACGTCAGAAGGGATATCAGTTTTAAACATGAAAGCACTGTTTATGTGTATTTAAACAATACTCTAACAGTAGATCTGAAGTAGATATTGTTAAATATAGCTATCTATACAGATTATCAACTGTCAAGGGCCCTTTTTTGTGTGGGATTGAATTAAGCAGTTATTAATATGAAATATTTTCTTTTTGTAGCTTTTCAGTATATTCCGCCTGTTATGGTTAATAGCATATCAGCATTAAAGGAAAGTAATATACCATAAGAAATCTTCTAGCTTCATAATACTATCTTCTTGAAGTTTTATTCAATTTGTGAATTCTACTAGTCGTTTTCCAGTTCTTATCAGCATTGTACCAAAGTGTACCTAAACCCTGTCCGATACAGTTCATTTTCTGGAACATGGGGAGCCTAACAGGCATATACTTTCTGAGATCATCTTGCAAGTGGTCAACAATTCAACATTTTTGAAAGACTGACCACTTGCCTAAGTTTTAGTATGTCCTGGTGTGGGGCAGGGGGGTGGTCAGTTAAGCCATGTTTCCACCTTAGTGGAATATCTAAGGGCCTAGGAAGTGATTCATAAAAGGTCATCTCAAAACATAAACAATGTGAGAAGATAAAGAGAGTGCTTGGCAGAGGGGAAAAACACATTCAGAAACAAAAGGAATCTATGTTTGTCATTGTGTGCATATTCACCTGAAACCATATATTTCCTCCCTAGATGTTTGCAAAGGAGCCCTAGAGGTTTAGAGGATTACATATTGGGCTGCTAACTTCAATGTCAGCGGTTCAAAGCCACCAGGCACTCCAGAGGAAGAAAGAGGAGGCGTTCTACTCCCATAAAGAGTTATAGCTTCTGAAATGTATAGGAGTTCTACTTTGTCCTATAGTTTGGGTTTGAGTTGGAATTAGGCATGTTATGAACTCACACAATGAGTATTAGGATCACTACTCTTGGAAGGTTTCCTTTCCATTAAGATATTTGGCCACTGGGGCCCAGAACTCTGTTCCTGTTCTCGACTCACACATCTACTCTGGGAAGTTCCTGAAACTGCTGCCCCAGATTTTCCTCTCTTGTCCCTAGAGCTGCTCAAGTCAGTGCATGTGAGCAGGAGCTTTGTGACTGTGTAGGTCACTAGACTGTTAGAAGGTGTACTCAACTTACTGCCAGTCTCCTAGAGTCTTCGGTAATAACAGTAACATCCCTTTTCTGCACTTGTTGTTGCTGTGGCAGCATTAAGATAGTATCCAACATTTACAGGTGAGTGTGGGAGGACAGTTAAAAGTTGAGTTTGACTTCAAGGGCAACATTTGAAATCAAAGCCTTAGGACTTCCCTGC
>PVJH01041470.1:0-14942 GCA_004026705.1 Nesogale talazaci | reverse complement strand
CATCACTGCTCTCCGGCGGTGGGAGTAGGAGGCCCAGCCCCACTGCTGGAATTGAACCTCCGTCCCAGTGGGCCGCAGTCCCGCGCACAACCACTGCGCCACCAGGGCTCAGCCCCCATTCCTCTTGTATATAAACTTTTCCCTTATATCCATATGCACGTCTATGAATTTGTTTCTCTAGTCTACCCGGACTAACACAGTTGGGTTTGGGCTGGTTTTTTTTTTTTTTTTAATGGCATCACTGCCCTGGTGGTGGGAGTAAGAAGCCCAGCCATTGCTCCTGTGAGTGGGAATTGAACCTCCATCCCAGTGGGCCGCAGTCCCGCGCACAACCACTACGCCACCGGGGCTCAGCTGGGCTGGTATTTTTATACTGAGGCCCGCTCTTGGCTGGAACAAAGCTCTGAAAGTACATCATCTCGCTTCTCTCATTCAGGGGTCTGTTTCCCACTCCACGACCATGAGGGTGCCCTTGCCAGTGACTCCCATCCCACTCCAGGGTCTCTGCCTGTGGACATTCACCATCCTCTCCCATCCTGTAGGTGCAGCCGGGAACTTCCTGTGTCCTGCTGGTGCCCTGTCCTTCAACGCCTTCAAGACCGTGCTGGACATCGACACTGCCGGCACCTTCAATGTGTCCCGTGTAGTCTACGAGAAGTTCTTCCGGGTGGGTATTCCGTGGGCTGAGGCGGCCTCCTCCGGCTGCCCGCTGACTGCCCATCTTCCCCACAACAGGACCACGGAGGGGTGATCCTGAACATCACGGCCACCCTGAGCGCACGGGGGCAGGTGTTCCAGATGCACGCAGGTGCCGCCAAGGCCGCCGTTGGTACGCCCACCTCCCTGGGGCTGGGGTTTCAGGGTGGAGTGGGGTCCCCAGAAGGCAGAGTGCCTTGGCAGACACCTCTCACGGTGCTCTCCCCCACCCCGAGCAGACGCCATGACGCGGCACCTGGCTGTGGAGTGGGGGAAGCATGACATCCGGGTCAACAGCCTGGCTCCTGGCCCCATCGTTGGCACCGAGGGCTTCCGGCGTCTGGGTGAGCTCTCTGCGGGCGCGGCTCCCTGCCCACGACCCTGTGGCAGTGTTGACCTAGCTGGTAGCCCTCAGCTGAAAGTGGGACCGCTGCCTTGGGGGGTGGGGAGTGAATGGCCCCTGGACTTGCTCGGGGCCAGAGCACGGTGTGGACTGGCCAGGCCTGATGTTACTTTTGACTAGGCCCGTTCCTGCTCTGCGGAGCAGCAGCGATGCCCACCGGGGGTCTTGGTGAGAGAAAGCCTGAGGGAGGGGTCCCGGGGCCCCAGCCTCTCACCCGGCCTGCTTTTCCCCAGTCAGTCCGCAGGCCAGCAGGAAGCTGTCCTCGTTAGGGATGCCGCTTCAGAGGATGGGGAACAAGACCGAGGTGGCCCACAGCGCACTCTTCCTGGCCAGCCCCGCGGCCTCCTTCGTGACGGGCGCCGTGCTGGTGGTCGACGGCGGCCTGTGGCTGAGCTCCCCCAACAGCATGGAGATGCTGGCAGGGGCCCAGTCCTTCCCGGCCAAGCTGTAGGGGGTGTGCAGCCCCGGCTCCGGGGTCCCATCTCCGCCTCTCCCCACCCCCACGGCGGCCAGCTGGGACCCTCCGCAGGGGAGGTGCTGGGCTCGAGTGCCCGTCCTCCCATTCTGCGCATTTGCCCATCTGGGTCTTCAGGACCCACCGCCTCAGGGCCGGACAGCCTGGGGATGCAGCCAGGAGGGTCTTCATGGGCAGGTGGGTGTCGCCGACGGGGGGCTTCTGTAGTAGCTGCACCACAGACCTCAGGACCCCGGCAGCCCTCGGGCCAGCTCCCCTGGGTGGCACCCGTGGGAGCGCTGACGGTGCGGAGATCAAAGTGTGCAGCGGATCAGCAGAAGCTTGGCACCCAGCATCCGCCAGTGTTCCGCTGTCCCGGAGCTGACTGCCCTGCAGGCCCCAGAGGGCCGGAGCCAGGGGGAGGGGGGGCCGAGGGAGAGGGGCATTCTGCTGTGTCCTGCAGGGTCTCCAGGAGTCGGGCCGGCTGGGTAGCAATGGACTGGGTTCGGGGCCTCTCTGGCATGAGAGGTGATTGGCTTTCGTAGCATTTCCCTTCAGGCACTGAGTGGGAAGCGGATTAGGGCACTCCTGTGAACTTGGGGTGTGGGAGGGGCTGCCTCTCCCGCACCTGCCCGACCATCAGGAGGCCTGGCCCATCCCTTGCACTCGCTCAGCCCTGACACAGGCTGCCCGGCTGTCCCCACAGCCATGCCCAGTTAACTGGACGTGGCGTGCTGACCCCACTGCGTGGGGTTCTGACCACTGATGGGCGAGGAGGTGGGACACTCAGGTGCGCTGCCCACCTCTGTACAGCCCATCGCTGCCTGCTCCGCCCGACCACAGCTGCTCTGGGCCCGGCCATGGCCCCTGCCCGCCCCAGGGCAGGAGCGGGGAAGGCCGCCATGCGCGCCTGGGGGCACGTTCTTGTTGGCAACCTCTGAAGACCCTTTTGGGAAGTGCCACCTCCAGTTTGAAAATAAAATGCCACCTTCCCCACAAAGGCGTTGTGGTGCCGCCCAGTGAGACTGTCCCCTGCGCCGCCGTCAGCTGTGGGAGAGCATTCTCCATGCCCAGGTGGGCCCCCACATCCAGGGGTGGGGGGAGATGGTCTCACTTCTGTCTGGTAGCCAAAAGAGGAGGAGGACCTCTCAATCGCCGGCCAGGGCCAACCGAGTGGGTAAACGGTGCTACACACACACGCACACTCATACACACACACACACACACACACACACTCATACTCAAGGGGTGCCACTCAGCCACGAGAAGATGTCAGGTTGGGGCTTCAAGCCACAAGACAGTGGTGACCTTGAAGATAGGCTGAGTGTGTTAGGCAGGGTTCTCTAGCGAAACAAAACCCGAACACTTAGGATTTCATATATCAGGGCTCAGTTCAACTCACTTTTGTGGCAGAGTTAATATGTGAAAAGCCCTTCGACTCACGGGGTGTGGAGCTGAGTCCAAGCTGAGCAGGCAGCGGAGTCTAACCTCAGGCAAAGCAGGCAGTCTGTCTGCAGACAGCACGGTGGGTCCGCAAGCCAGTAGCACGGGGGCTGAGGGACATTGAACTCAAGCAATTCAAGGCAACAGGGTCCACCAAGCTCAAGTGACGTGCACACCAGCAGCGTGGGGAAGCCATCTAAAAGCCGCCTCAAGCTCTAGCAACGTGATGCGTGGATTGGCTTGGCCCACAGGTCGTGTGGCGCACAGTCTGAGGTGGAGAACCAGCTCCAGCAGCCTCATGCTCTAATCACCAGAGAGCAAAGGGGGGCGGGGGGAGAGGCTGGCCTGGCAGAGCCATTTCTCTCTTTGCCCTCCAATCAAACTGCAACCTGATTCGTCTTCGTCCACATGGTCCTCTTGGTCACGTTGGCACAATAAACCTCCCTATCACACTGAGCATGAGCGGTCAGCCACAAAGGGTCAGCCACTGCCGTGTGGCCCCACTAGTGTGGACCGGACACAAGGACAGGCTAGTGTTTTGTGGTTTCTAGGGCAGGAGGTGGGAGGGAGTCTGTGGGACGCCGAGTTTCTGCTAATAAACCGGAAGCCATTCAGTTAATTCTGGCTCACAGTGACCCCATAGGGCAGGGGGGGACTGCCCCTGTGAGTCACCAAGCCTGTTGATCTTTTCAAGAGCAGAAGGCCTCATCTTTCTTCCTCCAAGAGTTGGCCTTGTGGTTATCAGCCCACTTTGTAATTCCTAGCCCACGAGGGCCCCTCTCTCTGCCATTGGTGGGGGGAGACCTTGGAAGTGGATGTCGGTGATGGTTGCGCAGACTGACACATTCAATGTCACCATATCAGTGTCGAGTTAGCCAGTCCTTTTTTTTTTTTTTTTGACCAGTGCTTTTGATATATATTGATAGATAAATTTTTAGTTGCGATTTTTTTTAAAAAAAGGAAAGCCAACCAGAAGTTCCAAATCCGGAAAGGGTTAACCACCTGGGGGTGCCCTGCTGGCCTCTCTCCTCATTTCATCAGTGGATGGGTGCAGAGCCACGTGTCACAAGCTGAGGGTGGTCTCCTCTACTACTTAGTGTTGGGGAGTCAGGAGATCTCCCTGGATATCCCCCATGACGACAGGGCTCTTTCAGAGATGTCCCCTGGTCCCCCACTGTTGCTGTGTTGGCCTCATGTCAATCTGCTTTGGGCTTTTTGGGGATTTCTCTCTAGAGAAAGCTAGTGGTTATATATCTATGTACACACACACATAGATAAAACAACTGTGTCAAGAAAGAGGCTCATGCAGTTGTAGAGGTTGGCGAGTCCCGTCTGGGTCAAGTCCGTGGGTCATATGTTAAAGCCGGAGGTTTTACTGACACACAGCTGCCGGAAGCCTACGGCTGGTGGATGCAGACGCCGATGAATCTCGGGCCTCCTGCAGGTCTGATGGCAGGCTCTGATATCTCCCAAGGTTGGCAGGCAATGTGGCGGTTTGTTGGCTTAGGTCCAAAGAACCAGAAGTTGAGCCAGACGCAGGCTCCAGATGCGCAAGAAGAGAAGTTTCCTACAGTCTCCCTCTATTTGCAGGGGGCCACACCCTGTCAAAACTTCAATAGGGCCATGACTCACGCGAGGAGTTGCACTCCGATCTTCCCACCGCTTTGTGAGGTGATCTCCTGGCAGATCCTGTCGTTGGAGTTGATTTTTTTTTTTTTTTTTTTGGTTTTTGGGGCATCACTGCTCTCTGGTGGTGGGAGTCGGAGGCCCAGCCTTGCTACTGGATTTGAACCTCCAATCCAGTGGGCTGCAGTCCCGCGCACAACCACTACGCCACCGGGACTCAGCCCTGGAGTTGATTTCTTTATTTTAAATTAAAAAAAAAATTTTTTTGCTCTCTGGTGGTAGGAGTAGGAGGGCCAGCCCCACTGCTGGAATTGAACCTCCATCCCAGTGGGCCGCAGTCCCGCGCACAACCACTACGCCACCAGGGCTCAGCCCCAGAGTTGATTTCTTTATGTTAGATCACATCATGGGAAATTCTGGACAAGCCAAGTTGACACAACAATCACAGAATCCCTCTAGGCAGGACTTGCTTACCTTCGATCTGTATTCCGGCACTTGGCCCAACTTTGGAGGGGCCAACCTCTTGATCACATGCCTCCAAAGTCTAGTCCTTTCTGATGACACGCTCCCAGCATCTGAGATGAAGTCTCGCCACCCTTGCTTTGAAGAGCCACTTAAGATGTACTTCTCCCAAGACAGACTTGTTCGTGCTGGCAGGCTGCCGTGTTTCTTCCCGATGGTCAACCACGGTCTTTTTTTTTTTTTTTTTTTTTCCCAACCACTGTCTTGTCAAATGCTGTCACTGGCTGATTCTTTTTTTCGGAAGTCGATTGCTGCAGAAGCCCTTGGTGCAGAAGCCCTGCTACAACCTGTCTATTCTGGGTGACTGCCGGTGTGTGACGATCGAGGGCTTAGCTCCCAGCAGCACAGGAACAGCCGGGCAACCAGCGGAGCCCGAGACGATGAAAGACAAGAAGCCCGACAGGACTCATCGCGCTTGGAGGAAGCACAGCCAGAATGCTTCTTGGTCACAAGAAGGGTGAGGTTTTGTTTCATGTCCTTTACAGAGTGACAAAGGACAAAAGGAATGAGCCACTGCCACCTTTTACATTACCATGGCAATGGGAGCAGGCCGTCCCCAGGGAAACCACCTCCCCCCCCCCCCCCCCGAAAAACCATGTTGCCATCAAGTTGATTTGACCTGTGGGTCAAGACCGGGTGTGTGTGTGTGTGTGTGTGTGTGTGTGTGTGTATGTGTATGTGAGAGAGAGAGAGAGAGGACCCTTTCCCAGGGGTTGCCCTATTCATAACAGTAACAAAATGACAGTGATGAAATAGCAATGAAAATGCTATGGTTGGGGGGGTCACCACGACATGAGGAACTGTATGGAAGGGTCACAGCATGGGGAAGGTTGAGAACCACTGGTCAGGATCCCATAGAGTGGAAAAGAACTCCCTGGAGAGGACCGGCATGCTTGGGGAAGTGGGGAGCCAGGGGTGACAGAGAAAGGCCCTTGGCAGGACGGGTGCACACAGCAGCTACACCAGTCGGTGCATCAACCGTCGTGAGGGTGGCACAGGCTGGGGCAGCGTTGGGTTCTGTTGCAAACGAAGGTCCCTGGTGGAGCTATCCGGGACGGAGGAACTGCTAACCACAAGCCCACAGCCGCCCCACGGGGGGAGGAAAAGACAGGCGGTGCCCGGGAATCAGAACTGGCCTCGTAGCCCCCTTCAACAAGACCGCGTTAGAAGACGGAGGCTGCCAAGGAGGGTCTCTGTATTACTATTTCTTGGGGGCGGCGGGGGTGGCGGGAATCTCTTATTCAACGCACTGGTACACAGCCCTCAGCCAGGAACCGTCTCCAAGTTTGGGGGAGGGTGTCCATGGCATCCTTCAGACAGATAGCTGGTCAAAGAAGATGGCTTGAGAGACGCTGGTCAGGAGTGACCCAGAAATTACCTGGGACTCCTGCACTCTCTCAGGTATGTGCTTGCTTGCTGGAGAGGAGCTTGGTAGGAAGCAGGAACCGAAACTTGTGGTTGAAGAAAGGAAGTTCTTAACCTTGAGGCACCAGCCTCCGCGCCCCCCAGTGGTTTGCGGTTGTGGCATGGGAGCTGGAATCTGAGCCAGGAAGAACCCTGGGGGGGAGGTGGGAGGTGGGTGTTGGTGAGTTCAGCGGGGAAAGTTAAAATCACCAAAGCTTCACCAAAGCTTAGGGCTGAGTCAGGAGGAACTGCGTGTGTGTGTGTGTGTGTGTGTGTGTGTGTGTGTGTTTTTAAAACAAACTCAGGTTCTATTTTTACTCCAGGAAAAAACTCACTGTGCCAAATTTAAAGGTGAGAAGAAGAAACAGATCTTTCCCCCACTGAATAAAAATCTGAGTAAACACGAATGGATTCTGGTCCTCACCAGTGCTGGAGTATTTTGGCGGAGAGGCTGGCCCAGACTTAAATCGCCTTGTCTCTAAACTGCGTTGCTGAATTCAAAACACTCATCTGACTTTCAAAATCGTCTGCTAAGAACACACGGTGTTCTCTTCTCCTTCTTTTAATAGCTTTATTGAAGTAAAAGAAGGTCCCGGAGAAGCATAACTGGTTTGTGTCTGATTTGTAGCCGAAAGGTTGGTGGTTCGATGCCACCCACCGGTCCCACGGCAGAAAGGCCTGGTGTTCTGCTGGCACAGCCCAGACCATCCCATCGGCAGTTTTGCTCTGTCACGCACAGGGATGGCAGCCCCCGGCTGACTTGATGGTGGCTGGTTGGCTTTGATTTGCACTTAACCCACCTACGCTAAGTGGTATGAGTAGACGGTGGGATTTCACGCATGCTGGCCTGGGGTTACGCGCCGAGTCGGTAACCAGATGTCAGCAGTTCAAAACCACCAGCTGGTCCTCAGAAGAAAGATGAAGCCTTCTCTACTCCTGTCAAAAGTGGCACCCATGTTAGAGTAGTTCTGGTAACATGGTCCTGCTGAATACTCATCTTCATGAAATGATCGCTGAAGACGGCACAGCCGCAGCAAAGTGTGCTGAAGAGAGCGGATGGTGCCTGGCTATGACGAGTCCGGGGGTTTAAAGGCTTGTCTTCAAAGAAGCAGCCGTCTAAGCTCGGAGCCAACTAACTCCACATGGAAACCTGTGCAATCCAGAGACAGCAATAACGAAATTCAAACACGACAAAGGGAAGCAAGCCACCTCCATCACAAGCCCCCAATCTGTAGAAGGCTATGAAGGACAGAGGGGGCCCAAAACCCGTCTGCTGAGCATCTAGTCAGATTAAGATCCCTTCTAGTCACAGGCAGGGTCCATAGCTGCTTTACTGTCAGACAGAGATCATTGTCATGGTGATGATACTGGATTGAACTTGATACTCGGTCAGTGGACCTCCCTCTTGACCCAACCTGAAATTGTCCTAGGTGCAGGGGTTACTTGCTTGTTCCATGACGAAATTTTCTTCTCTGGCCTTTTAATTTAATTTTTTTTGTGTGTGTGTGTGTGGCATCACTGCCCTGGTGGGAGTAGGAAGCCCAGCCTTGCTCCTGGAGAGCTGCTGCTGGATTTGAACCGTCAACCCTGTGGGCTGCAGTCCCGCACTCAACCACTACGCCACCGGGGCTCAGCCCCCCTTATGTTTAAGAGGTAAAAAACAAGGTCTAAAAATTGGCGAGCACTTGGCTTGTCAGGTTTGCTGCACTTAGTGCAGGTGTCTGCCCATGCGTTTGACACCTGAGATTGCATCTGACTGGCTGTGCTGCAGATCCATTAAGTGACGAGACTGATGATAGGCTGACGTCTATTTTTGTAATGCCATGCGATCTACCCACAGGACACTTGTGATCCACTAGTAGATCGCGACAGACGTATTGCTTGCCCCGTTCTAAGGTTTGGGCTGTTAGAAACAGAGCTGGTGGGAACACGCAGGGACATCTGTGGACCCGTGGTTGAATTTCTCCAGGACAAAGACGGAGGGCTGGCACCAGGGGGTCATATGGAAGGTGTATGTTTAACTTTGAAGGAAGATGTCAAAAAAAAAAAGAAAAAGAAAAGAAAAGAAAGAAGATGTCAGATTGTTTTCCAGTGTGGCGGTGTCACTTAAAACGAGCGTGCAACTTCCAGCTCTCCCACATCAACGCCCACACCTGGTTTGCCCGTCTTTGATCTCCTCCATTCTGGCTGGTGTGAAGCAGCATTCCAGTGTGGCTTTACTCATCCCTGGCGTGGTGGGAAGATCTTTGCATGTGGTTTTCCTGCCCATTGAAAACACTGGGCTGCCTTTTGATATTTTGAAATGAAGGCGTTCTTTTTTTTTGGGGGGGGGGCATCACTGCCCTATGGTGGGAGTAGAAGGCCCAGCCTTGCTCCTGGAGAGCTGCTGCTGGATTTGAACCGCCAACCCTGTGAGTTGCAGTCCGCCATCATCATTTTCTTTTTTTTTTTTTTTTGTGGGCATCACTGCCTCTGGTGGTCGTGGGCGCTACCCAGCCGCCGCTGGATTTGAACCGCCAAGCCTGCGGGCTGCAGTTCCGCACTCAACCACTTACGCCACTGGGGCTCAGCCCTTTTGTTTGTTTGTTTTTGTTTTTTGTTTTTTTTTGTGCCCCCCTTTTTTTAATGAATCATTTTATTGGGGGCTGAGACTACAGCTCTTTATGGGAACAAGACCCCTGTCTATCTCCTGTGGATCGGCTGGTAGTTTCGAACTGCTGACCTTGTGGTTGACAATCTAACCCCTAACCATTAAGCCATGTGTCTTGCAAGCACCTTTTCCTGTTCTCAGGCTTGTCTTTGTAATAGCAGTCTTGAAAGGTTGAGGCCTTGCGTTTGAAATGTTGATAAAATCCAATCCATGAATGTGTAATACGGGGGGTGGGCATCACTGTGCATGCCTGTCTTATTTGAGAAATATTGGCCAAAGGCAAAGTCACTAAGATTTTCTGCTAAGCTTTTTTTTTGGGGGGGGGGGCATCACTGCCCTCCGGTGGTCATGGGCGGTACCCAGTGCCGCTCCTAAGAGCCGCTACTGGATTTGAACCGCCAAGCTCGCGGGCCACAGTCCCACACTCAACCACTTAGCCACCGGGGCTCAGCCCCTCTCCTAAGTTTTTTTGGAAAAGTTTTGTGGTTTTAGTTCTTACATTTACATCTTCAATCCATTTTAGCTGTCTCTGTAAGGGGAGGCCGGGGCCTGAATTCATTGTGTCCTGCATGCGATGTCCCATCGTCCCGGCTCAGATGATCCTTTCCCGGTTGAATTGTGTCGGTGCTTGAACTCTTCATCCTGCTCCGTTCATCTTCATGTCAGGAGCCCTGGTAGCAGAGTGGGTGATGTGTTGGGCTGCTCCCCTCAGGGTGAGCAGTTCAAAACCGCCAGCTGCTCCAAGGGAGACAGAGGAGGACCTACCCCTGTAAAGATTTACCGTCAAAGGGGAAAAAAAAAAAGGAGAGTGGAGTGGAAGGGCTAACCCATTGCAGGGATCTACATATGATCCTTCTGGAATACGGACAGCGGGGAAGTGGGTGAAGCGACAGCAGACTGAGTACGATATGGAAAAGTCAGAACAGGAGCTGAGCCCCGTGGCGCAGTGGTTGTGCGCGGGACTGCGGCCCACTGGGACGGAGGTTCAATTCCAGCAGCAGCAAAGGCTGGGCCTTCTACTCCCCTGCCCCCCAAAAGAAGAAAAAGTCATAACAATGTGTAAATTATTCAGGATTCGTGGGGGAGAAGGAAGGGGAGGAAGGGGATATATGGGGAGCTGGTTCCGGGGGCCCTACATGGAGGGAGGAGGTTTCGGGGGTGATGACGGCCACAGGTGTGCAAATATGGCCTGCATACAATTGACGTGTGTGTTGATCGTGATGAGAGTTGTATGGGCCCCCAATGGAATGATTAAAAAAAAAAAGGGGGGGGGAGAGGAGATTATACCGAGGGCTCAAGTAGAAAATATTTGGAAATGAAGATGGCAGCCTGTGTACAAATATACTTCATACAAATGATGTATTGAATGTTAAAACACCCCAATAAAATTATTGGGGGAAAAACAGGATTCATGTGATCCACAATTAAATTATTATTTTTTTTAATTTTGGGGCATCACTGCCTCTGGTGGTCGTGGGCGCTACCCAGCGCTGCTCCTAAGAACCGCTGCTGGATTTGAACCACCAAGTCCGCAGGCCGCAGTCCCGCACCCAACCACTTACGCCACCGGGGCTCAGCCCTAAATGATTAAAAAAAAAAAAAAAAAAAGGTTTATAGGGCTGAGCCCCGGTGGCGTAGTAGTTGTGCGCGGGGCTGTGGCCCACTGGGACGGAGGTTCAATTCCAGCAGTGGGGCTGGGCCTCCTACTCCCACCACCGGAGAGCAGTGATGCCCAAAAAACTAAAAAAAAAAAAAAAAAGGTTTATAGTAAGAGAAAATTTTCCAAAATAAAGAAAAGAATTACAGTCACCGAAACTCCCAGGGGCAGTTCCCCCCTGCCCCGTGGGTCGCTCTGAGTCAGAGTGGACCCAGTGGCTGTGTGCTCATCAGAACGTCAACCTGTTCTCCAGCAGCATCCTATCTGGCTGCTTCTGTCTTACAAACCAAAAAACTCACTGCCTCGGCGTCCGCTCTGAGTCACAGTCACAGCAACCCCACAGGGCAGGGAGACGTGCTCCCTTGGGTTTCTTAGGCTGTGAAAAAATGAAAGAAAACTTTTACTTGACAGGGAGTCTTAGAACCAGAGAGTTTACATCTTTTTTTTAAAAATCATTTTATTGGACACTCGTACATCGCTTTCCATCATACATAGTTCAGTACGTAGTTACTTCTACTGGGTCAAGCACCCCCACTTGCCTGTCCTCGTCAACATTCTCCCAACATGTCTTTCCACTTGGGCCCTTGATATGAGCCCCCTTCCTTCCCCCTCCAACCTTTACCCCTTCCCCCCAGTCCTCATTACCCTGCAATCATTATTGTTTTGTCATATCTTTATTTATTTATTTATTTATTTTGTTTTTGTTTTTTGGGCATCACTGCTCTCCGGTGGTGGGAGTAGGAGGCCCAGCCCCACTGCTGGAATTGAACCTCCCTTCCAGTGGGCCGCAGTCCCGCGCACAACCACTACGCCACCGGGGCTCAGCCCTGTTTTGTCATATCTTACACTGCCCGACATCTCCCCCTGCCCACTCCTCCTTAGGTCCGTCCTCCAGATAGGAGACAGTCTGCAGATCCCCACAGCTGCCTTCCTCTCTCCACCCCACCCTCCCTCAACATCTTTTTTTTTCATGCCCCGCCCCCAACAGTTTGCATCTTTTAACTTGCCCCAAGTGTTCTTTTTCTTTTTTTTTTTTGCAGGGTGGGGGGCATCACTGCCCTTTGGTGGGAGTGGGAGGCCCAGCCTTGCTCCTGGAGAGCTGCCGCTGGATTTGAACCGACAAGCCAGTGGGCCGCAGTCCCACACACAACCACTACACCCCCGGGGCTCGGCCCCTGCTGCGAGTTTTCTAAGAGGACTCCTTGGCTAGTCTTGCCCCTGCCTTCGTTTCTCCAAGCTGCTGTAACAAATGACCCCACACTTGCTGGTTGAAGACAATTGTAATTTACCGGTATCTTCTCATAGGGGCCCAAAGTGTGAGAGCAAGGTGGCCGCAGGGTCCCAGGAGTGGTGGCTGGGACCACTCAAAGATGCCCCTTGACGTGCCACCTCACGTCAACCTGAGAGGGCAGGGTGGACCTGCCCCCCTGGGTAGCTCTGCAGGAGTGGAGACCCCGGTCTTCCTCCCGTGGAGCAGCCAGTCATCTTGAACTGCTCACTTTTTTTTTTTTTTTTTTAGTTTTTTGGGCATCACTGCTCTCTGGTGGTGGGAGTAGGAGGCCCAGCCCCACTGCTGGAATTGAACCTCCGTCCCAGTGGGCGCCGCAGACCCGCGCACAACCACTACGCTGCCGGGGCTCAGCCCTTGAACTGCTCACTTTGAGGGGAGCCGCCCGACCTGTCGCCACTAGGCCTCCGGGGCTCTGTTCCCAGAGGGGAAGGGCAGGGTGGCTCCCACAAAGATCACGGAGGAAAATGACTCCTGCAACCTCTCAGATGCATCGGGGATGTTACCTAAAGGAAAAGTCAGAAAACTCAGTGGGAAACTCAGGGAGGGACCAGTAGGGTCACGAATCAGACACGCAAGTGCGACGCTGTGAGGTGTAGACCAAACATGGAGACAGGGCACCATCGACCTCAAATGGTCCCAAATGTGGACGATCGTAGGCTGGGGGGCTTCCTACGTTCATAGGGAAATTCCATTTCCCCCCACAAACCTTTGACACCCCCCTGGTTCACCTAACGGACGTGGTGGGACCATTCCCTACTCAGCAGTAGTGCCCCTGTGTTTGACAAGAGAACTGCTCCCTGGCTTTGCCAAGCAGGCTGCCTGGTCTTTCTGCAGAGGCACCTCAGAGAAGCTTCAAGCTGCCAATCTTTTGGTTAGGGGCACAGTGCTTGGCTATTTGGGGCCATCTGAGAACTTAGAGATCATAAATAAAGGAAGGGAGGAGGGGAAATGAGGAGCTGATACCAAGGGTCCAAGTAGAAAGAAAATACTTTGAAAATGCCGTGGCAACAGCTATACCAATGTGCTTACACAGGGATGAACGTATGGATAGTGATGGGAGATGTAAGAACCCCCAATCAAATATTTCATAAGACACAAAGCGAGACATGACAATAACCCAGTGACAGCATATTCGTTCTGCATTGAGCTGTTTTTTGTTGTTGTTTTGCATTAAGCTGTTAGCCACAAGATCCGCAATTTGAAACCACCGGGCACTTCATGGGAGAAAGACTAGGCTTTTCTACTTCCAGAAATATTGACCGACTCAGAAGCCCCAAAGGGGCATCTCTGCTCTGCTCTGCTGTAGAGGGCTTCTGTGAGTGGGGAGGGGCAGGATGGAACTTGAGACCACAGGTTAGTCAGCATGCTACCACACTCATGCATGTTTGGACGCTCTCCTGTGGGGAAACCATACTAGGAAGTTCAAGTCATTTTCCCAAAATAAAAATGTGTAACCTGAGGGCTGAGCCCCGGTGGCGTAGTGGTTGTGCGCGGGACTGCAGCCCACTGGGATGGAGGTTCAATTCCAGCAGTGGGGGGGCTGGGCCTCCTACTCCCACCGCCGGAGAGCAGTGATGACCCCCCCTCAAAAAAAATGTATAACCTGAAAGTGCCAATAGCAAAAAAATTTAAGTCAAAAAGCAAAAATAAAAATCACCTGTCAGGTCTCCTGTAACGTCAGTGCTCTCCTTCCCAGTTTCTGTTTTTGTTTTAAATTTTGCTTTATTAAAAGAGCAGATTTGCGATTGAATTTCACAGGCCTGTGAACCTGACTCTCCTGAACACGCTATCAGTGGCTGGACATCGACCAGGTGGTGACAAGTGTGTCCTGAGGTGTCCTGACCCACTTGTCCCTAAGTGGTCATTTGCTCAGCCTCTCACTGTCTCCTCCTCCCTCCACAGGGAAGCGGGATGAAGGAAACTCACTCACTCACCCAGCCAGTCCTGAGAACCCTTTCAAAGGTGTAGATTCACAGCAGAGGGGGTGGGGTTCTCCCAGAGCTCACAGGCTTGGCAGGCCAGCAGGTCAATGCTGTACCCTCCCTACCCCTCACTTTTGTGTCTCCTTGGTGGTGGTTGTGGTAAGTGATTTGCAACTCCTTCTGACCCCACAGAAGGAAATAGAACTGCCTCTTAGGGTTTTCTGGACTGTGGGTTTTTCTCCTCCCTTTCTTTTTGGACTGTGGTCTTTATA
Source organism: Nesogale talazaci (assembly GCA_004026705.1). Taxonomy (NCBI): domain Eukaryota; kingdom Metazoa; phylum Chordata; class Mammalia; order Afrosoricida; family Tenrecidae; genus Nesogale; species Nesogale talazaci. Next base: position 602 of record PVJH01041470.1, on the reverse strand, counting down.
GAGGCAAGCAGGCAGGTCCCTTTGACCAAGAGGCACCACAAGTGTTTGAACCTACAACCTTTCTGTTAGCTTCCTGTATATGTACCTCTACTTCTCTGAATAAATCCGTGTGTGTGTGTGTGTGTGTGTGTGTGTGTGTGAGAGAGAGAGAGAGAGAGAAAGAGACCCATGCAATCTGTAAGGAAGGTTTCCAGCTACTGGCATTACACCGGCCCACTGGAGTCTGAATGTCTTAAGTGAGGAAACATGGCACTTGTCATTTTTTTTTTCCTGAACACAGTTCCTGAGTCCCTAAACACAGGAAAGACCGATCTTGCGTGCACATTCTGGGCACACCTTCCTCAGGGTGGACAGTGGCCTTCCTCTGCCGGAACCCAACATGGACAGGGACACCCCACGCACACCAGCACCTGTCTACATAGGCTGTGGCCTGCCTCCACAGACCTCCGGCTAAAGATTGTGTCTGAGTTCCCCCTTGCTGCTGGATCTAACCAGAAATGGCCTTTTCTTTGAACATGCGGTGTTCTGCATGCAGTTGGCTGGGGGAGGGGGGGATGGAGGCATTTGGGGAGGGGGTGGGAGGCAGGGGGTGGGACGAGCTT
>PVJH01041469.1:0-14867 GCA_004026705.1 Nesogale talazaci | reverse complement strand
TTTTTTTAGGCATCACTGCCCTCAGGTGGTGGGAGTAGGAGGCCCAGCCTTTGCTCCTGGGAGCTGGAATTGAACCTCCATCCCAGTGGGCCGCAGTCCCGCACACAACCATTACGCCACCGGGGCTCAGCCGCAAACCAATTTATTTGAATAGACATTATAGCTCAGTTAACCACCATCATGTTGGCTACTTACATCTAGTTACGGGTGGCTGGGTGGGAAACAGGACACTGGTCCTCAGATGCCTAACAACTTTATTTAATCCTACAAGCCAGGACTTCGAGAAATGCCTCAGACAGAACTCCGGGAAGCACAATGTCAGCTGATGTCTGCCGTGGTCCATTACATCAAATGCTTCTGCCCGAATCTGAGGTTCCCCTCAGCCCCCAGCCCCCATCACATTGGTGCTTGAGTGGAGCTGCTGCAGAGGGCTTTCCTGAATGGAATCCTCACAGAAGCGGAATGCCAGGCCTTTCCCCACTCTCCCCCACAGTGTTCCAGCCTACCCCCAATATTCTGGCTTAACCATCCCCCCACACCCGCACCCCACCCCCGCCAAGGAAATGTAGGTGATGCCATCTTGCCTTAAGGCCATGGCCCCTATAGCCCACTATGCTGTTGGTAACTTGCTATGTCAAGAGATCCTAGCAATTTTCCAGGCTAAGTTTGTAGCCTTCAGAATACTCTCCCCCCACCCCACCCTGCTCCAGGATGTTACTGTAGACTAACACTTCTTTTAACTCCTGCAATCAGTAGGTTAATCAGAGTGGGAAAACGGTATACAGCTGGAGTCTTACACGTTGCAGCTTGAGAAGCAGGATCGGGTTTTTGCCTCCATATGCCCTGCCTAACTGCTATTCAGGGCTTCTGGGTTTTAGGAGATGCTAGTCTTCCTCTAGCTGCTGACTTAATAAAGACTTCAAGCTCATGGCAGTACAGTGGTCTTTCATCCCTCGCGGCATGTAAAAGCAGCACGGGCTCGAACTGGCAACCTTTAAGTTAGCAGTGGACCAATTGCAAGCCACTTGCACAGGCAAAGTGACAAAAGGTGGGGATTCAAAAATCTGAGGAAAGCTGAAGGTAAAAAAAAAAAACAACAACAATGCAGGGGATTTGTCGAGGGGAACCTAGAGATAGAGCACTCGGAAACAGCAAACAGGAATGCCAGCTGGGGAATTTAGAGAAACCTGATCCAGGAAAACAAGTGGGAAGAAGAGGTTTTCAAGAAGTGAGTAGGACCTGGGGAACTAGCTACAGACGTGGAAAGCACACAGACCAGATCAAGTGGTGGTAAGGTGATGTCAGCCTTCTCTGGACAGCTCGCAAGGAACAAACTCCCATGGAAACCCGATAGGTCAAGGTAGAACTGCCCCTGTGAGCTTCCCAGACTGGAACTCTTTGTGTGTGTGTGTGCGTGTGTGTGTGTGTGTGTGTGTGGCATCACTGCCCTGGTGGGAGTAGGAAGCCCAGCCTTGCTCCTGCAGAGCTGCTGCTGGATTTGAACCATCAACCCTGTGGGCTGCAGTCCCGCACACAACCACTAGCCCACCAGGGCTCAGCCAGACTGTAATTCTTTACATGGGTAGAAAGCCTCATCTGTCCCCAACAAAGCGGCTGGTAACCTCACAGTTAGCCATTCTCCTTAATGCACTGCAGCTGATGTATGGGTGTCATCCTGTTCCCCTACCTACACAACTCCCACTTGTCAACCCTCACACCAAGGAGGCACCTAGGAAAGCTAGATAAAGATGCCCTCCTTGTGGACTATGGATTTCACGTTTTTGACGGGCTTCCTCTCCCAGTGGTGGTTGCCATGGCAGGAGGCACTGGTCACCGCAAGCATTTCCCAGGAGACCAGATTCTCTTCAGTGAACATTTCCTGGAGACAAGCAACTGATATCCTGCGGGAAGCTGGCGATTCTGTCTCAATCACGGTCGTTCAGTGCCCATCAGTAAACGTCTATGTCCTGTGCCTTAGTTCAACCCTTCTCTGGGAAGAAGGTAGGTGACAGGGGGCCAGTCCGCCAACCCTCCTTGCCTGAGGACCTGCTCAGTGCAGGCACTGTTGAGGGGGCAGAGATGAGGCCAGGCTGCAAGGGCTTGTGCCTCTCCTTAGAAGAAAGCTCTACTTGGAAGCAGAGTGCAAAAAGGAAAGGGCCAACAACTAGGAGACTCAACTAGGAGTTTCAAGACAGGCTTGCATGCCATGGCTGCGGGCAAGGCATTTCATTTCAGTCTGCATTTTTGTAGAAATGACTAATGGAGCTAATTGTCTGGTCTGTAGAATGGGTTTTCATGAGCCTCAGATTACGCATGGGCTGTGAGACTGCTCGGTCAGCTCTGAGGTTCACCCTGAGGCCAAACTTGCCCTGGAGGATGCACAAGATGAAATAACAATTCTAAGTCACCCTTTATATATTATTCAGTACGTTAGACAGGGTTCTCTAGAGAAACAAAGCCAGCACACTAATAGTTTTATCTATAGTTATGCAGATAGATAATTAACTGGGTTAGTCCAGGTAAACTAGAGAGACAAATTCATAGACACGCATATGGATATAAGGGAAAGTTTTATATACAAGAGGAATGGGACATTGAGAAAGCATCCCAACCCAGTGCAGTTCAAAGTCATAAGTCTGATATTAGCCCATATGCCCGATACCAGTCTATAACTTCTCCTTCCAACTCACGAAGTCACAGGTCAGTAAGCACAGAATCCTGGTGCTGGCAGGGGTCTCCCCATGGCTCCTTGCTTCCAGGGTCCATCAACAGCATCCAGTGATGGTAGAAGCAACTCAGCACTGGCAGGGATCTCCACATGATTTCACCAGCTTCTCAGAGGTCTGGTTCCATCAGGATAAAGCCATTTGGCTTCTCCTCCAGCTCCACCAGCTTCTCAGACGCTGCCATCTTGTCTTGTCCGTAGTTCGTTGTCTCGGACACTGACTCCCAACAAATGTGGGGAGGGGGTGGCCTCTCATCTCCATGAGGGAAATATCACGAGATTTCCCAGGAGTCTCAGGAGAAAGCCATACCCACACGGAGGCCTCATTGGCTACTCAATGACTATCTCCAGATTAACAGACTAGACTCCATCCCTACATCTCAATCATAAAATTGACATGTTGAAGGGCTGAGCCTCTGTGGCGTAGTGGTTGTGCGCGGGACTGCAGCACACGGGGATGGAAGTTCAAATCCAACAAGAGCTCCACAGGAACACAGGCTGGGTCTCCTACTTCCACCACCAGAGGGCAGTATTGCCCCCCCCAAAAAAAATGGACATATCAAATACATGGCCGCCACAATAAATAAACATAATAAATAAATAAACACATAATAAATAAATAGACACATAATAAATAAACAGTTTAACTATAAAGTAGTACAAGTGGCTTGGTGCAACTCATTTCTGTCAGACCGCTAATACACTGGCAGTCCTTCAAGTCTTGAGGGCCAGCAGGTAGTCCAGTCCTCTGTAGAGTAATTCAGGCTCTCTGGCCACAGGCAGCAAACAGCAAAGCAGGTCACCAACAGTCAGTCAGAGGACAGGGTTCGACAGTCCCCGCCTCAAGAGATGTACGTTCCAGAAGCGTGGCAAAGCAGGGCTTAAAGGAACCTCAACTCCCAGCTCCACCGTCCACGGATCAGGTGTCCCACAGGTAACGTGGCTTGCAAATGGAGGCACAGGACAAGCAAGGCAGCCGCACTGGTCTGATCGATGATCAGAGAGCAAGAGAGAAAAGGTGGGGCTCACCGAGGCATTGATCTCTCTTCCCGTCAATTGACCCCACGTGTGTTCCTTGGCCACGATGGCACAATAAACCTACCTATCCCACTCGGGACAACTGTACCATCCAATGTAAGAGGGAAAACTACCAAGAGAGAAAAACTGATAGAGATCCCTCATCGTGAAAGACGCTGGGCCACAAGTAGACACAAAATAAATAGGTAAGAAATGTGAGTCGTCCATTTGCGATAGTTCATTTATGGTGCCAACTAGGCCAATGGGCGCACGGGGGCAGAGTCTGATCGGGTCACCGCTTAATTGGAGGGCAGCGGAGATAAATGAAGACTGCGGGCCTCTCATAACTCTCTTGCTCCCTGATCAGACCAGCGCGCTGCCGCTTTAGCTGGTTCTCTGCCTCCACCCGTGTGCTAAACACTGTCTTTCAGCCAAGCCAATCCATGGATCGCGTTGCTAGAGCTTGAAGGTCTTTTGAGACCCGCTTTGTCATGCTGCTGGTGCTTCCATTGCTCGAACTTGAGTCTGGGGAATCCTATGGCAGTGCTTGAGTTTGCGATCCCAGTAGGGCCGCGGCACTACGCTGGAGAAGGACTGTTGCTGACCCACCCTGCTGTCTGCTGCCTGTGGGCAGACTCTGCCTGTCTTGCCTGAGGGAAGACTCTATCATCTACTTCCTAGACCTTGGGCCTGACGGCCCATATGAGTTAGAGGGCTTCCAGTATACGAACTGTTCCATGAAAGTGAGTCCAACTGGACCCGCTGCAGTGCTGTGCGGACTAACTATGTAGCGGTTACCCCTCCTTACTATATAAACCTATCCTCAGATATATAAAATCATAAGTGTTCTGGTTTTGTTTCTCTAGAGCACTCTACCTAACATCGCATTTAATAACTGATTCTACTAGCCCCATGTCAGGCTAGCAAAAAAAAAACAAAAAACCTCAATGGATTTCCTAAAAGAGAAATTGTATAGGTCTCCTTTTCTGAAATAAAATAGAAATTAATAAATATCAAAATTTTAACTGAAACCATCCGGTCATTTGGAAATAAAAATAGAACAACCTGTCCCAAGCCATGGGTGGTCTTCAATCACCTCACCTGCTTGTGAGGATGGTGAGAGACTGGGGACGCCTCCTCTGTGAGAGATAGATAGATAGATAGATAGATAGATAGATAGATAGATAGATAGGGTCACTATGACGGAACCAGCTCAACCCCATCTAACCTCAAGAAGTCGTGGATATGAAGTCAAATCAAAATACAAACTACTACTTTAGACAGTTCGAAGAATAATTAAAGATGAAAACTCCACTTTTTAAAACCTATTAGATGCAGTTGAAGCTATGCTCAGAATATCATTCATAGCCTTAGGTGTTTTGTTTTTTAAGAAGGAAATAGGTCAATTAAATATTCAGTGCAAGAAGTAGGGGGGGATACTAAGACAAATATAAAGCAGAGGAGAGAAATAAAAATTAAAATCTTAATGCTGCTTTGGAAAACAAAAATTTTACAGGATGTGTTAAATAAATTAAAGAGGTGATTTTTAAAGGGTGGGAATACTAAGGTAGGAAATACTTAAGGAAAAGAAATCTGTGGAGCCTATTTGAAGGAGACTAAAATAATGCTGGAAAGGAGTTTTACATTTAAATACACATATACATGTCATGTTTATACCACATATAGACCATGTTCCTGGATGGTGATAGACAAAGGAACCCTGGTGGTGACTACGTTACGCATCAGACTGCTGGCCACAAGATCAGCAGTTCATCTCCAGCCATTCCAAGAGTTACAGCCCCAGAAAGACAAGAGTTACTGTCCCAGAAACCCACAGGAGCTGTCCTACTCGGCCCTATAACGTTGTCTTGAATTGGAGTCAACTTGATGGCAATGAGGCTTTTAGGCATGTGTTTGTTTTGGTTTGGTTTGGTTTTGACAGGCAAAATCAGTCATATTCATATATCAGTTATTCTCATATTAACATATAGGCTAAGTTAATTAGATTCCACACAAGATTTTGATTTGGCTTTTGATACAATGTATCAAAATAAGAAAAAAAATTTTAAAGAGTGAAGATAGGCTTACTCTACCATATATTTAATATTTAATAATCAAGCTACAATAATAACTGATGATCAAACAGTTGAACCCTTGTCAGTGGATGTCCCCTCTGATGCCTGCTGGATCTGATCTGATTTTCAACATTTTCTGTATTTTTTTGGTCTGTTTATTTTAGGGTTTATCTCAGATGTGTTATATCATTGGGGTCACTCTCTTGAAGTTGTGTTATATATTCCCCCCCCCCTTTTTTTTTTTTTTTTGGTATATGAAACCCAGGCAACCCTGGTATATGAACCAATAGAGACAGAAAGTAGAATAAGGGAAAGGTTGTCAGGAAGTCCAGGAAAGAAAAGGACTGTTTGGGAACTGATTGTGATGATATCAATTGTACAAATTTACGATGTGACTGAACTATGGAATGAATGTATGTTAACTCCTAATTAAAAGTAATCTAAATGTTTAAAAACGGGAGAAAAAGACAAGGAATTTTCCCATAAACTTTAAAGCCTCTAAAGCTTTGAAGCTCTAAAGCATCTTAGAGCTCTAAAATTGTAACAACTAGAAAGAAGTGTTGACATCATCCAGAGCAGTGTTTCTCAAAGTGTAATCCCCAGGTGAGTACCACCACCCACCCCCCCCACCGATTCTGATGCAAGCAGAAGTTCAGAGCAGCTGCCAAACCGAACCCCACTCACTGCCACCAAGCCATTTCAGTTCATATCGACCCTAAGGGCAGGGTGGATGGACAATGTCCCTGTGGGTTTCAGAGACTATATACATCTCTTTTTAAACATCATTTCACTGGGGGCTCTAACAGTTCTATCACAATCCATACATTCATCCATTGCCTCAAACACATTTGTACATACGTTGCCATCATCATTTTCAAAACATTTTCTTCCTACTTGAGCTCTTGGTATCAGCTCATCTTCCCACCCATCCCCAAGCTCCCTCCCTCCCTCAGGAACCCTTGATAATTTATAAAATTTCCCCCATGTCTCACATCTACAGCTGTCTCCCTTCACCCACTCTTCTGTTCTCCATTCCAAGGGGTTATATGTACATCATTGTGATCAGTTCCCCCTCTCTCCCACCACCTTCCCCTCCCCTCCTGTATTTCTATTTCCATTGTTGGTCCTGAGGGGCTTATCTGTCCTGGATTCCCTGTGTTTCCAGCTCTCATCTGTACCCATGTGCATGCTCTGGTCTAGCTGGATGTGTAAGGTAGAATTGGCGTCATGATAGTGAAGCAGCGGCGGGGTAGGGGGGGAGCATTAAGAACTAGAGGAAAGTTGTATGTTTCATCAGTGCCACACTGCACCCTGACTTGTCTCTTCTTTGTGACCCTTCTCTTCTGCAAGGAGATGTCCAATTGTCTACAGATGGGCATTGGGTCTCCACTCTGCTCCTCTTTCCCATGTCCCCTATTCACATTGATATGTTCTGGGTCTTTGATGCCTGATACCTGATCCCACGAACACCTCATGCACTGGGGTTCTTCTTCCATGTGGGCTTTGTTGCTTGTCAGCTAGATGATTGCTTGTATACCTTCAAGTCTTTAAGATCCCAAAAGCTGTCTTTTGATAGCCAATCACCATCAGCTTTCTTCACCACATTTGCCTATGGACCCATTTTGTCTTCTGAGATTGGGTTGGGAAGGTGAGCATCACAAAATGCTAGATTATTAGAACAAAGTGTCCCTGTCTTGAGGGAGTAATTGGAGACTCTAATTCTTTATGGGAGTAGAAAGCTATAATTATCGTTAGCAGCTCAACATATAACCACAACACCACCAGAGTAATTACCAAAACAAACACACAAAAACTCAGTCACCAGTGAGTACTGAGTCACAGTTATCGGAGTAAAAAGCCCTGTTTTTCTCCCAAGTTGCAGCTGGCATTTGCGGCTGGTGGTTACATGCAGATCAGGTAGATCATGCAGATCACAATCCAGAGCATATCACTATACCACCGGGGCTCCTGTAATCACCGTCAACTCTGAACAAACTTGGACCAACTCTCCACGGATCTTTAACAATCTCAGTAAGTTCTAATGCAAATGCAGGGTGGGTGGGAAAAGTAATTCATCTCTTTCCATCTCTTTATAGAGAAGTAAATGGAGAGATTAGCCTACGATTAGCCCTTGGGCCAAACAGCCCTTTCTATATAACAGAAGAAAAGAGCATAGTTAAAGTAGGAGAGGGGGAAGCTGCCAAGAGAGAAAAGCTGGTGGAAAATTCTCATTGAGAGAGACTTTGGGGCAAGTAGACACAGAATGAATAAGGACATAGGGAATTTTAATAATGCATTTAATAATCCAATTTTCATTAAACACGTACCACCACCTACGCAAGAATCCAGTTACCTTCATTCCAACCTAATTACACTCACTCCATGGGTATAATGAGGACCCCGGCTCATAGGGGACCCGACGACTTCAGTTGGCATGGGCTCGGGTCCCTTCTTGATAGAAAGCTCTTTCTGATACATATATAATGTCACTGGCTTCATTTCTCTAGACAACACAGCCTAGCACACAGCTTACTGTGGATTTGCAATATGATCCACAGTCGGCTTGCAGTGCGGTCCTGCGATTGGGGTTACCTTGTTGCCATGGCGTCCGCTCTGACCCGTGGGGCTCCCACCTGTGCAGAGAACGGCTCGTAGGCTTGCCGAGGGAAGCAGATGACCAGGTCTGCCTGTCTTCTCGGGGACCTCGGCGGGAGTTCCAACTGCTAGCCTTTCACAACAGAGCACTTTACCACTTGCCCCGCCCAGGCCCCCGATCCAGGAGATACCTCCTCTCTGCCCTTCATGATGGAGAGAGAAGTGGTAAAGGTCACATTCAGATCAAGAAAAAGAAGATACAAATTATAAGGAGCTCTAAAATCAAATAAGGTGGTGGGTTTCCTTGCAAAATAAACGCAGGCGCATCACAAATGTTTGAAAACACCTATAGAAGAAATGTGAACATTTCAAAGTGATTGTTGACCATCTATTTACCATTCACGTAAGTTCATCACTGTCGTCTTGAAGGTATCTTAAAGGTCACTCCAGGAGTCCTGATAGTGTAGTGAATTATGTTAGGCTTCCAGCCACCAGGCTGCTCCTCATGAAAGTGATGAGGCTATTTCAATAAAAATGTCGTCTCAGAAACCCACACATTCATTCTACTCTGTCCTGTCTGGTTATTATGAGCCTCAGTTAATTCAATGGCAGTGGATCAAAAGGTCACCTACATTACTGTGGCAGTCATGTACTTATGTTAATTTCATGATTGAGACGTAGGGGTGGAGCCTGGCCTGTTCATCTGGAGATGGCCATTGAGTAGCCGATGAGGCCTCTGTGTGGGCATGGCTTTCTCCTGAGACTTCTGGGAAATCTCACTCACGATATTTCCCTCAGAGATGAGAAGCTAGCTCCCCAGTCGTTGGGAGTTACTTTCAGAGATGATTAGCCACAGGCAACACAGAATGGCGGCGTCTGGGAGGCTGGAGTAGCCGGTGGAGAGACCACACGGCTTTGCCCTGATGGAGCCGGACCTCTGAGGCTGGGGCAGCCACGCGGAGGTCTCTTCCAGTGATGAGTTGCTTCTGCCACCACGGGATGCTGTTGATGGACCCTGAGCCCTGGAAGCGAGGAGCCATGGGGAGACCCCTATTGGTGCCGGGACTCTGTAGCCACTGACCTGTGACTTCGTGAGTCAGAAGGAGACTTTATGGATCTAAAGTCACTTAGACCTATATGTTGACATGAGTGTATGTAATTATTATCAAAGGAAGATTGTCAGATTTGGGGGGGGGGGGGTGGCATCACTGTCCTCTGGTGGTCGTGGGAGCTACCCAGCGCTGCTCCTGAGAGCCGCCGCTGGATTTCAATCAAGCCCGTGGGCTGCAGTCCCCGCACTCAACCACTTACGCCACCGGGGCTCAATGCCAGAATTCCAACTAATAACAACCTCAAAAGCTTGCTCAGTAACATGTTTCAACAAAGGGTTGCAACAAATCAAATTTCCCTGGCAGTTTACATTCAATCCATCCCACTGGTGATGGGGGGGTGGGGTGGGGGTGGGGGTCACATCCCTCCTGCTTTTAACGCTCTGCTATTTGAGGACAGTCACCCTCAGTTTACTCATTTGTCTTTACCATTTTTACTTAGCGTGGATGTTCTAGCCATTTCATTTCTGAAGTCTTTTTAAAACAGAGCCCATAAACCTTTCATCAAGTTTAAAAATACAGAGGAACTTATTTTTACTTTTAAAATAAGAACTGAAGAAATAAGGCCCAAATTAAAATGTGTGTTAGGCTGGGTTGTCTAGAGAAATAAAACCAACAGTATGTATGTGTGTATAAATGTGTGTACATGTATGTGTGTACATGTATATGAAAGAGCTTTCTCACAAGTAGTAATCATGTCAAGAAGGCGTCCAAGGGGCTAAGTCCTGGTGGCATAGTGGTTGAGTGCGGGACTGCGGCCAAGTTTGGCGGTTCAAATCCAGTAGCAGCTCTCCAGGAGCAAGGCTGGGCCTCCCACTCCCACCCTCCCCCCCCCAAAAAAAAAATGCGTCCAAGTCCTTGGGTCTGATGCTTGGCAGAGCCCTCTTCAGGCCATTGTAAGATCCACTATCTATTAGGGTTTGTTACCATACACATCAGCCTCCAACCAGGGACTCAAACACACACACACACACACACACACATACACACACACACACACATACACACACACACACACACACAAATGATTAATTGGTCACTTGTACATTTGCCACGGTACCATCTGCAGATGCAGAAAAAATTATTTATGCAAATCCTATTTTGAGAATATTTTTCTTGGACTGAGCCCCGGTGGCGTAGCGGCTGTGCACGGGACTGCGGCCCACTGGGATGGAGGTTCAATTCCGGCTACCAGGAGCAAAGGTTTGGCCTCCTACTCCCACCATCTGAAGGCAGTGATGCCTAAAAAAAAAATTTTTTTTTTAAAGAGAGAGACTATTTTTCTCAAAAACTGGAAAGTAGAAACAATCATTCCTCTCATTCTTAAGTAAAGAGGCAAATTTAGACAATAGGCTCTGCATTTTTTAAAAGTCCAGATTTCTTACATTGTCCCCTTAAAATGTTTAAAACAAGGCTAATTTGGAAAAACATTTATGTTTATTCCTGGATCCACATTCAAAACCCACACTGATGCCATCAACTCAACTCCGACTCACAGCGACCCCACCCCACAGGGTGGAGCTGCCCGTGTGGATTTCTGAGGCGGGAACCCTGAAGAGGAGCAGCGAGCCTCATCTTTCTCCCGAGGAGCAGCTGGTGGTTTTGAACTACCGGCCTTGCAGTTCACCACCTTACTTACCACGGCTCCAATAGGGCTTTCAAGACTTTGTTAGTCAAGGCAGAAGGGAGTGGTGGCGGCACAGCAATCACATGTTCAGCTGTGGCCCACAAGGTCGGCAGTTCAAAACCACCAGCTACTTCTTGGAAGAAAGAAGGGGCTTTCTCCTCCCATATACAGCGAGTCTTGGAAACTCACAAGAACAGTTCGAGCCTGTGCTACAGGGTCACTGGGCATCAGCATGGACTGGCTGGCAGTGAGAATAAGAGCCGACCTCTAAACACACCCATTTATCCTTACCTTGGGGATGGTTCCTGCAAGGGCATTTCATCTCATCTTAGTCAGGAGTCTTAAGCTCCAGCATGGATGCAAATTATAAGTGAAAAAATTTATTTACAAGACTGAATGTGTTCTTTCTGAAAATGAATATGCTCATCTATCTACCCTCTAAAAAAAATTCTTAACTTCCCGACTCAAAAATGAATCTTAAATAAACCACACACGTGTGTGAAACATTCATTTTATTAGGAAAACACTTGATGATTGTTATTATATCATCAATGACCTAATTTTGAAAACTATGTGGTAATAAAATGATTTACCAAAAAAAAACCCCCAAAACTATGTGGTCTACGTATATCAATTACAACAGATTTTTTTTTTCATTCAACAGATACATGAAAAAGGAACACTGCACAGTGCCAGGCACTGAGCTGCAGGTGAATAAGAGGATCCTTACCCTCACAGAGCATACATTCTAGCAGGGCAGTGATCTTACAGAAATATGGCAATGAGTTTGTGACAGAGGAAACAGATGGTGCTCTGTGAGAAACTCTAACCCATCAAGTTCAAATCAAAGTAGGAGGAAGGGTGAAAAGGAACAACAAAGGAGAGAATTGCAAAGAAAACCAACACAGAAAGCCCGTGTGTTACGTACAGAGCTGTGAGTAGCATTTCAAAGAAAGAGTGCTCAACTATGGGAGTGAAATCAGCTGAAAATGGGAAAGAACCCAGTGGGTTTAGCAACTGGCAGGTCAACGGGGACCCAGAAAGAGCTGTGGGTTGTGGCAGTGGGGCAGGGGCAGGGGAGGAGAGAAGGGTTCAGAGTGCACACACACTTAGCTCTGATGGGAAGAAAATGGGATGGTGGCCAGAGAGGGAAGAAGTAAGAGATGGTTTTTTAGAATTCAATGTATTAAATATCATGCATAATTAGCAACATACTCATTGCAGTGAAAAGACAACTCTGTTCACAATCTCCATAATACTTGGGATTTCCAATACTATTTGTGGACAACCAAGGAACCACAAACTTTTCACTCTCTTCACTGTGGGTGATAAAACCAGAACACTGAGACATTTCTCTTAAAAAATACTTTTTTTTAAAGTTCAGCTTCATCAAATAAATAACCTTAGTGATTTTTTTGAAGTAGAAAAGTACAAGGTATTGTGTAAGAAAACAAATTTACTAGTCACGTGTTCAAAAAGTCCTTAAGTTTTAAGGCGATGACTATGCTAACTTTGGGTACATGTCCAACGGAGAAAGGTCCAGTCCAGTTACATCCGAAAGGTGCCGAACTCGGTCTTCTGGATGGGGGCGTTGAGGGCTGCGCTAAGGCTGAGACCCAGGACCATTCTGGTGTCCGCTGGGTCGATAATCCCATCATCCCAGAGCCTACCAAACAAAAAACAGATGGTCGTTTATTACAGTCACCCCCAAATTGCCATCGACATATACTTTCTGCTCACTTCCCGACTACCTGACACATTCAAATAATAGGAACACTTCTACTAATGATTTTGTGCATTAATAAGTAGCCGGGGCAAGAAAAGGTGGGGCAGGGGCGGGTCTATCAGAGAAAGCAGGCTGCCACAGATGATCCCAGATGATCCCAGGATGGGCGGGGAGCTCCCAGGAGGCCAGGACGAGGTCACAGAAGCTAGGGCTGCAGGAGTCCAGCAGGGGTTTGGGAGATTAGTCTTTCTAGCAATATCATAAGTCAAGGTTTGTGTGTTTGCTTTCTAGATTTCTTGCAGTAAGCAGTTGCGAGGCCTTAACTTCACATGACATTCTCTTGCGAATTGAGACTGAGCCCGTGCTTTTCCTCCTCCCCTCCTCATTTGTAAGAGGGCAGCACACAGATGCTGATGTGGCATATCTCCCTGCCCTCTCCACAGCAGCCTCTGGGCCCAAGTGGCTGAGCCTCACCTGTCTGCAGGAGCAGTGGGAGGTGGATCAGTGAGACCCAGGGGTCGGCAGGGAGGCCTGGGATGCAGCCAGATGACAGTGGGCCCCTGCTGCTTCAAATTCGGTAGCAAGCCCCGCTACCACTGCCACCCCTGCCAGGTCCACATGGTCAGGAAGGTATGGGGCAAACAGAGGGTGCACTGGTGCTGAAGACAGGCATGGCTTCGACTGTCATGCAGCATCCAGGTCTGCATGGTGCTTGGTCTCTGGAACCCAACCATGCCACTGTGTAAGAAGTACATACCATATTCTCTGGAACCCAACCATGCCACTGTGTAAGAAGTACATACCATATTCCGTGGCCAGAAATGGCCAGCATGCTGTGCGTTGGGGATTTTGTGGATCTACCAAGGATCAGCACCAAGGAGGGGAAGAGGGAAAAACTCGCGCTTAGTCCCAGTTCGCAAGAGAATGCCATATTAAGTTAGGGCTTCCCCACTACTTACCGAGGAGTCTAAAAACAAACACACAAAAACCGTGATTTTAAGATATTACTACTATTTCAGGGAAAACTTCCCTGTCCCTCTCCTGCTCATGCAGATGTACAAGATCCAGTTGGCATAGTTTTCCTGTGAATGAGGAGAGTGCCACGAACCCTGAGAACAATCTTTCACCTGTCCACTGGAGAGGCTGTGCCCAGAGGCCCCCGAAGTTCTCAGGAAACCATGGAATTACTGAATACATTTCAATACATCTTACTTTTTAAAAAATGCCTTCAAATGTAGTTCTTCTAGTTTTTGCTACCAAAAAAGAACTTTGAAAGTGCTAGATGTAGACACTTCAGTTTGCGTTTCACTGACGCTCTTAAATTTATAAAGAAAAATGAGTGAGAAATCGCACGTGGTAGAGGTTATTGGGAGATGGCAATTTCCCTCTCTTTAAATCAACTTGCCTTTGGGATCCAAACATGGCCTTGATTATTAAAGCACACAGGCAGCGCAGAATCAGATCGCTGCTCATAAAACATTCATATGAGGGGCTCTGAAGTATCAGCAGCCAATAAAAGAAAGCCGCCCCTCATCTGTCACCTGTGCCAATTGATGACACACACACTCCCTCCCTTCTGCAAGCTCCAGCAAGCTCCAGAAGGAGAGGCTGGTTCCTGCTGTTCATTAACAAAAGCTGCCCTGGGTGAGACGTGCTAGTGGAACGCCTGATTCGGTGGGGCCATCCAAACCAGGGGAGCAGCGCCAAGCCGGGGTGCTGTGGATGGAAATGTGAAAGGCTGAAAACGGTGGTTCCCCACCTTCCTCATGCCGTGATCCTGTCACACAGTTCCTCCGCTTGCAGGGACCCCCCCCCCCAAACATAACATTATTTTCATTGCTACTTCATCACTATCATTTTGCAAATGTTGTGAATCGGGCAACCCCTGGGGGAGGGGGGGCGACCCACAGGTTGAGAACGGCTGGCTGAAACAAAGCCACAGAGGATACGGCAGCAGATGATGGCAGGGCTCTCTTGACAGAGCAAGCCAGGT
>PVJH01041468.1:0-14934 GCA_004026705.1 Nesogale talazaci | reverse complement strand
TTTTAGGCATCACTGCCCTCAGGTGGTGGGAGTAGGAGGCCCAGCCTTTGCTCCTGGGAGCCAGAATTGAACCTCCATCCCAGTAGGCCGCAGTCCCGCGCACAACCACTACGCCACCGGGGCTCAGCCCTATTTATTTATTTTTTTAGGCATCACTGCCCTCAGGTGGTGGGAGTAGGAGGCCCAGCCTTTGCTCCTGTGAGCTGGAATTGAACCTCCAACCCAGTGGGCTGCAGTCCCGCGCACAACCACTACGCCACCGGGGCTCAGCCCAGCTCTGTAACTTTAAATAAGCTGTTAGATTTTTATACTCGCCCCAAAGTTCTAGAAAGACCATGGAGCCACAGGTGTACAGTTTTCGTTTGCTCGCTTCCCAAACCAGAGAAAAAACTTGTGGTAACATTGTACAGAGTGCCAAAGCAGCACATCATTATGTACAGAAACAGCTGAGAGCCTAATGTCCAGGTGCTAGTTGTAGGATTTGGGAACTGGTTTCTTTTAGTAGTCGGTTGTTTTTGTGAGCACATGAAATAGCTGACAAAAGGGCTGAGCCCTACGCGGGACTGTGGCCCACTGGATTAGAGGTTCAAATCCAGCGGCAAGGCTGGGCCTCCTACTCCCACCACCAGAGGGCAGTGATGCCCCCCCCCCCCAAAAAAAAAAAAAGCCAAAAAAAGCTGACAAAGACCTCTACCTGCTTGTATCCACTGGAGCAGGCCAAGGAGTCATACTTGGTTTCAAACAAACCACATTTGGATTCAGGTGCAAGAGTGGGAGAGAGGAAACCTTGGTGTTTAACAAAAGGTCGGAGGTTCCCAGCGGTGCTGCCCCTCAGTGTGGGGGTGGGGACTGCTTTTGGGCTTCCATGGCTGCCACCTTTGCCAACTGTAGCTTTCACTCTGAAAACGAGTGTCCACTGCGAGGGAAGACTCAGGAGCCAAGAGGGAACAAAGCTTCCTATTGTAATCGCGTGGGGAGGGTGCCAGCAACTGATGGCAGCCATGCCGGTTAGGATGATAACCAAGGAGGAGAAAATTCTTTTTTTATTGCGATGTAGGTGCACGTTTGCAGAGATTTGTTCTCCATTCAACATTCCAAGCGCGTTTTGTTTCGTGACCTAAACGGCAATCTCCACACTAAAAAAATCATTAAATCATGCCCTGGTTTGGCTGGGCACATCAATATGGATCTCTGAGACACCCCCCCACCACCAAATCTAACCCATCGGGCAGGTTATGCAGGTATGTTCCAAGTCTAGCCTCCTGCAGCAGAGGACTCGATTCTCGGCCTGACCTTCTCCTCACTCATCCTTGAGAATACTCATGCCCGATTTGTGTGCACTAAGGAATTAAAATCCTTACTGAACAGTTTCACTGAAGACATCTCAGGACGACATTGCAAGACAGTGGTGGATGGACGTGGGGTGGAGGGAAATGATTTGGAAGAAAAACACTTGAAATATTTGAGATGCATGGGGTAGATAAGCTACTCCTCACAGATCAGTTCCTTCTTTGGTCTATGGGGCCCCTGGAAGGGGTGTGTGTGTGCGTGTGTGTGTGTGTGTGTGTGTACAGAGTTCTTCCTGATGTCATGAAATAGTGGAAGTGCTTCCCCATGTCTGGGATGGGATGAAAAGCTATTTGGCATCTATTAGATAGATAGCCGAATGGTACAAAAAGTCCCTGACTTCCCACCTACCAGTATTCTGACCCTTATGAGCCCACCACATGGTGTTTTGTCTTACTTTTGCTCCCAGAACATTGGTATTGCCGAGTGTTGAAGGGGTATGTTTAGAGGGCGTGGAAGGACTCGGGTAATAAAGGCAGTCAGAAAACACGTGACAAGAACCTTGTCCGTGAGCCTGCAAAAGCCAGAACCTGGAACTAAGCGCTCAAGATGGCTTGCGTGTGACATAGACGTTGGCAAAGGCTTATCTCGAGAACTGCCTTTCCCCTCTTAAAGCCATTGACTCGTGACTGTCCTGCGGCCGGACTTCCGTCTGATGCCAGTTTTGCAGTGTGAAGGCATTTGGGGCGTGTGGCGTGAAGCCCCTGGCTCCGTGTGACATGGCCGAGTGAGCTCTCTTCGGAACGAGCAAGCACTTGGCATCCTAGACGCTGCTGCCCGGGTGCCTGGCTGCCGATTTTGCTCGGTAATCCCCGGCCGCTAGAGTTCAGAAGTTATCGGGAGGCAGGTTTCACGAAGACTTGGGTGAGGAGAGATGCTATTGGCTTGGGGGACAAAGGCCTCCCGTGGTCCTAACCTGCGGGGAGTTTAGCTGGCTGCCCTTGTTGAAATGAGGCCGGGAGTGGCGCCTGCTGGACCCCACCCACCTCGCCCACGTGAGCAATAGTGTGACTTCCGTCATGAATCTGGAGCCTGTCCCTCACAGCTCCCAGGCAAGGGAACAAACATGCCATAGGTCTGTAGGTGACACACGTGTGCATGAAACCACAGAAGGCCCTGAGGACGACTCATCTGGGCAGCTTTCAATGGCTGTGTTATCCGTGTTCCTTTAGAGCCCTCCTTTGGACACTGGGCAGAGGGTACCACGGGCACGTATCAGAGACAGAGACCAGGGGGCCAGCACTGGGCTTGACCAAATGGGAACCAGGTCCACCAGAGAGCTGCCTTCTAACCCATCACGGATCTGAAAAACGCCCTGCACTGGCATCTCCCAGGTGAGCTGCTGGCTCCGTCTCATGCTGTGGAATCGAGGTAGCAGTGGTGACTAAGCTTCCGGAGCTAAAGGACATCACAAGAGGCCCTGCGGCTGCCATCACAAATAAGACGGGTGTGGTCTCTCGGGGAATATAATGGTTCGGTCGGGATGGGACAGTGAGGGCACGATTTGTCTTGGTGCCTTCAGCGTGGGCACGCAGAGTCCTACTGCCGAGGGAGGAGGCTGTACCAGAGGTTCCGATCCAGATGGCATGTTTCAGAAAAGGGTTCCCTGAAGACATGATGCCAAATGGACCGGGCGAACAGACTTCGTTAGAGGTGAGGGAGGGGACCTCGGCAGAGGAAAGAGCCTGTGCCACGGACCTGAAGCTAGAAATGACCGATTAAAGGAACCAAAAGGTGTCTCTCAAAACCCAAACCAAACTCACTGCCAATGAATCAATGCCAACTGGCCGTTGACCCTGGACATCAGCGTAGAACTGCCCCGATGGGTTTCTGAGACCACCTCTTCATGCGAGCAGACGGTCCAGCCTTGCTCCTGCGGAGCGGCTGGTGGTTTTGAACGGCCCCTCTTGAGACGCACAGCCTCCTTGTCACCAGCATGCCCCCAGGACTCCTGGAAAAAGTCTTCCTCGCTATGCCGTGTTCTGGGGGAGGTGACGCAAGAGGAGTATGGAGAGAGGCGAGAGACTTGGCCCCTACTGCAGATGTGAATGTACTGAGCTGCGAGCCAAAAGGCTTGAGCTGAGTCCATCCAGAGGTGTCTCGGAAGAAAGGCCTGATGATCGACTTTCCCAAACACAGCCCTTGAGAGCCCTGAGAGCACAGCTCGGCTCTCACACACAGTCCCCACGAGTTGGAACGGAAGACACAGGGTCCAGACCCTGGGAAGCCATGTTTCCTCGTCTGTAAAGTGAGACGAAGAAGGCATTGCATAAGCTTGCTGGGGAGCAGAATGAGGAGAATACCCCCCAACGATCCTTATAAATTATAAAACATTAGGGGATGTGGTAAACAAGCGGCCATCTCGTTCAGAAGCAAGAAAGCCCACATGGAAGTAGCACACCAGCCTGTGCAATCGCAAGGTGTTAAAGGGATCAGGCATCAAAGAACTAATATCATTGTGAATGAGGGGACGTACAGATTGGGGACCCAAAGTCCATCTGTAGAAAATTGGACATCCCCTTACAGAAGGGTCCTGGGGAGGAGACCAGCCAGGCAGGATGCAGTGTAGCAACGATGAAACATGCAACTTTCCTCTAGTTCTTAAATGCTCCCCCCACCCCCAACTATCATGATCCCAATTCTAGCTTACAAATCCAGCTAGACCAGAGGATGTACACTGGTACAGATAGGAACTGGAAACATGGGGCATCCAGGACAGATGATCCCTTGGGGTCCAGTGGTGAGAGTGGTGATACCAGGAGGGTGGAGGGAGGGTGGAGTAGAAAGGACCCTCCCTGGGGTACGGACAACAGGAAAGTGGGTAAAGGGAGACATCAGACAGTGTACGATAGGACACAATAATAATTTATAAATTATCAAGGGTTAATGAGGGAGGGTGAATGGGGAGGGGAGGAAATGTGTTGATACCAAGGGCTTAAGTAGAAAGCAAATATTTTGAGAACGATGGGGCTGGACTCCAGTGACATAGTGGTTGTTCGCGGGGCTGCGACCCACTGGGATAGAGGTTCAATTCCAGCTCCACAGGAACAAAGGCTGGGCCTCCTACTCCCACCACCAGAGGGCAGTGATGCCCCAAAAAACAAAAACAAGGAAAAAAAAGATGGCAACAAATGTACAAATGTGCTTTGCATATAATGGATGGATGTATGGATTGTGGTGCGTTGTATCAGCCCCCAATAAAATGATTAAAAAACAAAAAACATTAGGAGGCAATTACAAATCTTATTGCGATATTCATAGTCATACATAAGCTCTGCAGGCGTTTAAGGAGCGGCGGCCCACGAGTTTGACTCCCTCCCAAAGATATGCATAGTCTATAAGCCCTGACCATGAAGGAGCTGACGAGCTGTGGGATCTTGCTGTGTGTGAGCTCTGCGGAGTCCTGGGAAGGGCTCGGCGACTGGGAGCACAACGGCACCATTTATGGCCATGTGAACTGCTCCTCAACCCCACCCTGCTCCCCAACACCCTCCCGAGAAAGCCGAGATTCTGCCTCTTTCCCAAAGCCACCAGTGCCGAACCTCCACTACTGTCTTCCTCGGGATGGCTTCCAGCCACAGCGAGGGGCCAGCATCAGCCGAGCATGGCTGTTAAGAGAAGTGGCCGTCGGTTGGGGGTGACAAATTACACTCCTCTGAGTCTCATGGAAAGATAACGAGCCCACTTGTTAGCATCTTCTGCATCACATTTGAGGGAGCAATCAAGACCTCTCCAAATCGGGCATGTTTGATTCTTACAATGGTTCTGTGAAGTGGATAGGTAGCCCAAGTTTACCTCAGACGTCCTGGTTTAACCAAGTCACTCAGCCAGAATCCGGGCTCCGAGCCCCTTCCTCTCCTGTCTGGTAGCGCTGACCTGCCACCAAGGAGACGTCAGGGTCCCTTCTCCATGATCTGCCTCTGCCTGGGGGCCTCCACCCCTGGCTCCGGGATCCAGCCAAGAGCTGCCACAGCGGGATCAGTGCGGACTGGGCTCTGAAGTGGAGTCAGGCGCTCCTACCTCCATGTTCAGACTTAAAAAAAATTTTTTTAAACCAATGGGACTTCTGCCATCCTCCTCCCTGCAGCAGCCAGCAGCGCTGCTTCTCTGCTGGGCTGGACGCTTGTTGCTATGGCCACGGGGAGCTCGCCCCCACCGTCGTGATGGGATTGGGTAGGGAAGTCACCCTGCAGTGCAGGGTTAGGATCAGCTTAGAGGTAAAGAGGGGCAGTTCTTCAGTCAGGACAGAAACTCAAGATACAACCTTTTTACCCTTTCTTTCTCGTGTGTGTGTGTGTGTGTGTGTGTGTCTGTCTGTCTGTCTGTCTGTCTTCTTATTCATTCTTTCGTTTTCTTGTGAATTAGCTGTGAGGTTACCCTATCAGATCATCGTTTTTGCGTTCAATAATCCAAACTTAACAGCCCTCCCTAGGGCTTGCCCTCGTCCCTGTAAGCCCCCTTTGTGTCCCACCCCCCTCCTATGCGCTCTTGAGCCCCAGGGACCGCCGGCCTGCCTTCCACCCGTGACTTACCCTGGCGCCTCCTCACGGGCCAAGTCTGTTTCCCAGGGTGTGAAAAGCTCTTCTTCCTTTTTTTAATAGCCGTGGCCCTATCCGGTATGTGTCCTCTTGTAATGGACCAACTTCCCGCAGCCCCACGTACTCCACATCCATGCTGGCCGCGCGGTGTGGGTTTTGGGGTGATTCCTTGGTACTGCCCACTGCCCCGCTGTGACTCGTGCCATCTCCTCCGACGGCCTTGAGTTCCACGCACTTGCCCCTGCGACCAGCGTTGTCGTGAGCCCCACGCTCCCGTGCACGGATCTGCCAGCCTGTGTTCCCTCCTTCTGCAGGGCTAGGCCTTCTAGTCCCACTTGCTCCAGAAAGTGCCCTGTTGTTCCCCCCAACCCCCCACTCCCACCCCATCTCCGCCATCCATTCATTCGATGTCCACCACGTGGGGGGTACGCGGGTTCCTGTCCCTCCGCAGCCCCTCCGGTATTTGCTGTTTGCTGCGGTTTTGAACTTTGCTCTCCAGGGTGGAGAGATGCTTCCGCGTCTTATTTTGATTTGCCTCCCTCGTACGGCTAGTGAGATGGCGACCCTTTCCTCCCCGGTTGGTCACGTCTTCCTGGGACGGTTCGTGGCCTCTGCCCCTTCATTGCTTAAAAGCACCAATCATCTTTTTCTTGTGAAGGTTTTGAAGTTTCCTTTAGATTTTAGAGATTCGTCCTGCATTCATTGCCAATTTCAAACACCACCCCCAGTCCATGAAATCTTCTGATGCTGAGGGTCTTGGTTTGAAGAGGTCCGGGTCATCTGTTCTGCCTCCTGCCGTGTGTGAGTCTTTCGTTCTGTGCGTGCCGTGTACTGGTGCGATCTTTACAGTGCTAGGATGGACATTTAGCTCTGCAAACTCTCCTGAGTGCATTTTTGTACGTGGAGTAAGGTATGAGCCCTGTTTCAATCTTTGGAAAATGGAGATCCAAGTTTGCCAGCTCTGTTTGGTGAAGAGGCCATCTCTTCCCCCATTCAACGTGCTCCAGCCCTCTGTCGGAGAAGAGACAGATCTTCTACCAGGGACACTTCTGAGGCGGCACTCGGCTTCTTTTCGGTGTCGGGGGGTGGGATTCCGCTCCTTTTCTGTTGTGTCCATGAGCAGGCTGTGCTCTCACGCAGGCTTGGATCCCACCCGGGCCTAACCTCTTGTCTGCTTAGGCAAGTGATGCAGTTCTTTAGCTCGACCCACAAATACCCAGAGGCACCCACTCTGCCAGCAGACCTCCTTCTTGGAGATGATCAGCTCTCCCTCCGTGTGTGTGAAAGCCCCTCCCCCCCCACACACACACACCAAGCATCTCACACCTGTTTCCTGGGTACCACTTTCTCACCCCACTACTGTTGTGCCACTGTGCACCATCTTGCCCCTGTTCTCCTGGGTCTAGAAGGTTCTCAGCACGGGGACCCTGAGTCCAATGGACACGCACCATTCCAGGTTCTTCTTGATGCTAGTGAGATCCTGCCCCAATCTCTGTGGGATTGACTTATTCCTTCCACCAAGACCCTGATCCGGCCAATCCCCTCAGTAGACCACAATCACCTTATAGGAATAGTTAACTGCCCCATGCCTGCAAGTTATGTAAAGTAGACCAATACGCAGGCAAACTTTGACCCATTCAATGATTTCTGCCAAGGACTACAAGTCCAGGGCCAGGAAAACCATATATAAAGAGAAACTCATAGCACTGCAGTCTGCAAACAGTAAACACCAACCAACTCGCACTAAATTCCAGCTCCAACTTAACAATTAGTTCTTACATCATGCCTTTGCTGGATACTCACCCTCAGGGAGGGAACATGATATAGGTGATAGACTAAAATGTGGCAAGGAATTTAGACAATGTCCGGCTATCAGATAAAATAGCATCTTGTCTCCGGGCTGAGCCCTGGTGGCATAGTGATTGAGTGTGGGACTGCGGGCCACTGACTTGGCGGTTCAAATCCAGCAGCAGCTCTCCAGGAGCAAGGCTGGGCCTCTCACTCCCACCAGGGGATAGTGATGCCCCCCCAAAAAAAGTGAAAAAAAAAATCTTGTCTCTAAACAAGCAGCCATCAAAGGGAGATGTTGACTTAGTCCACATGGAAGAAGCACAGCAGCTCCAGTCACCAAAAAAATATAAACCTTAAAACTCAAAGTCAAAATAAAAAACTCAAAGTCAGGGGCTGAGCCCCAGTGGCGTAGTGGTTGTGTGCAGGACTGCGGCCCATTGGCTTGGTGGTTCAAATCCAGCAGCAGCTCTCCAGGAGCAAGGCTGGGCCTCTCACTCCCACCAGGGGGCAGTGATGCCCACACACAAAAAAAAACCCAAAGTCAAAGGAGGAAAAGGCAATAGGGGCAGTGGTTGTCCACGATGCCCTTGTGGAGCTAAATGGGGGATAAGCTTCCAGTGAGCTCCCTCTATTCACCATTGAGGCGGGGGAGTGGGGGGAAGAAAGCGGTTTCTAAAGAGAGTGCTTTAGAGAGAGGAGTTTAGAAAATCAAAGCATAAATCTGATTTGAATGGTTAAAACGTTGTCAGTAGATTCCCCCCTCTGATGCAGGTAGGACCGGATCTGACAATTTCCAAAACCGTCTGTCTCCTTGACTTGTCCTGCTTGGTTTGGTTTCCGGATGTACAGAGTGGGTGTACCTCAGAAGGGCTCTATCATTTGAGGGCACCGCTGGAAGCTGTGCTCTGTGTTTTTCCCAGTTCTCAGATGCACGAAACCCAGGATTGCTGAGCCCAGAGGGACAGCACGTCGAATAAGGGGCGCGGGGGGAGAGGGGAGTAAAGGAAGTCAATGTCGAGGAGCGCGTGTAGAAAAAGAAACAGGGCTGAGCCCCGGTGGCGTCGTGGTTGTGCGCGGGACTGCGGCCCACTGGGACGGAGGTTCCATTCCAGCTCCACAGAGCAAAGGCTGGGCCTCCTACTCCCACCACCTGAGGGCAGTGATGCCCCCCAAAAAAAGAAAAGAAAAGGAATGCTTGGAAGCTGTAGCATTTGTACAGTTCTGACGTCCATGACTGAATTATGGAGCGATGCATGTTTTAAGTCCCAAGGAACAACAACGAGAAAACATTGCCCAAGTGGAGTGTAGGCATTGGATCCAACACCTATCCACGAGATCCCTTTACCCACCCGAGGGCAGAACACGTCACACACAGCTCTTCCAAGGGGGGTCGACACCTACCACGAATGCCCACCTCATTGCACACCCGGGAGGGCGAGCAGGCATGTTCCCTTCACCTGTACCATGCTTTCAGAGCACATGTCACATTCAACAAGGGATGTGCATGTTTTGGGGTTTGTTTTTGTTTCCTGCGTCACCGCCCTGGTGGGAGTAGGAAGCCCAGCCTTGCTCCTGGAGAACTGCTGCTGGATGTGAACTGTCAACCCTGTGGGCCGCAGTCCCGCACACAACCACTGCACCACCGGGGCTCAGCTATCCATGCCACATTCAACAACCGGTATACAACAACTTGTACGCGTTTTGTTTCAACGTGCTCTCCACGTACCCTCAATTCTCCCCCTCCCTCACCTAGTTGCTAGTTGGCGTGCTTCCTCCTTCCCTCCTCCTCTGTCCTTGGAGAAATGCTGCTCTCTTTATCTTAAATGTTTGATTATTCTAACAAAGGGGTGAATTCAGAGCCGAAGGGTGACTGCAGGCCACATCGGGGAGGCTCCCACCCAC
Source organism: Nesogale talazaci (assembly GCA_004026705.1). NCBI lineage: Eukaryota > Metazoa > Chordata > Mammalia > Afrosoricida > Tenrecidae > Nesogale > Nesogale talazaci. The sequence goes on along the minus strand of PVJH01041468.1, from coordinate 5,356 downwards.
CGCCTCTGACCCGTGCGCCTGGGATCGCTGATGGTTTTGAGTGTCGTTCCAAATGTCCCCCCGTTCTGTCCGGAACCTATGCCTGTCCTCTTCTCCGAGCCATCGGCGGGGTGGCACGAGAACCCTGCCCCCTTCTGCTCTCAGGGTGGTGGCGACTCAGGCTCACGAGGCTTTTTGAAGATGTCAGTGCCACGCCGACAAGCCAACCCCCGGGCATCAAGTCAGTCCTGACTTTGAGCGACCCAAGAGAGGGTTTCCGTCCAAGCTCCACAGAACCAGACACTCTGGCCTTCCCGCCTCTGGTGGCCATGGGTTTGAGACCCCGAGCGGGCTTCAGTGAGCCGCCCAGTGCGTGGCCGCGGTGAGCGCAGATGTCGAGGCCAGCCTCTCAAACTCGAGGTCTTCACAGAAAAACTCAGACTCCCAGGGTCTCTTGAACATCTGGAATCTCTTTCAAAAGTGTCCATGGTGGAGCAGCGACTGAGGGACAGCAGGACGGCCCCCCAGACCCCTCGGGGAGCTCCCACAGCAGACCCACCAGTGCCGACATGAGCCGACCGAGTTGCTGTCCTGTGAGGAGGTCCCTGTGCTCAGAATTGGAACATCAGGCCTGGCCTGCTTCTTCCCCTCGCTCCCCACGACCTTCCTCCCAGCGATGTTGCAGAATACCTGCAAATAAATCTCCGTGGGAGTCAGCGGCCCAAAGTCGGGCAGCCCAACAGCATTCAGAAAGTTTCAATCAGCAGCATGAAAAGTCCCCTATAAACCAAGCCTCATGCTTGGACTGTTGCCCCCTTGTGACCCTGAACATGGGGAAGGTGTAACTTCTTTGAAAGTAACTCTGAAAATGTCGTAGAGCCTTTTAATGTAGACGATAAACTAAGATTTGTCTGCTTCAATCCGCCTTTCATCTCTGATGGCTCTTCAGGTAATTATTTATTTACCACTACTTCCCAACGATAAAGATTTATGTGAAAGAGCGCCAGCCACTGTCAGGTTGGAGAAGTAGCCGGGTATAAGAATGATCTGATTGATAAACCCTGTGGCAGGCGGCCCTAATCTGGTATCCATTTGAGGATGGGCAGTTAGGGGGTGGAGTCCAGCCTGTCAATCTGGAGATGGCCAGTGAGACCTGTGTGGGCATGGCTTTCTCCTGAGAATTCTGGGAAATCCAGCTGTATTTCCCCCTTGGAGGTGAGACTCACTCCTCAGTCCCTTGGTGATGCTCTACGGATAAGACACATGGCTGGTTCCCTGTGAGACAGCCTGGAGGAGAAGCCACATGGGCTTACCCTGATGGAACCAGACCTCTAAAGCCGAAAGAGCCACGTAGAGACTCCTGCCAGTGCTGAGATGCTTGAGAAGTCACAGAGAGGCCCCTGCCAGTGCTGAGATGCTTCTACCACCACCGGATACACCAGACTCTGCACCCACTGGCCTGTGATTGTCCAGGTGTTACTGCATGTGCTTCGTGAGTATGGATTGGTATTGGACATATGGGCTAATGACTTATGACATTGAACTGGACTGGGACGTTTTCTCAATGTTCAATTGTTCTTTTTTAGGGGGGGGTGCATCACTGCCCTCTGGTGGTCGTGGGAGATACCCAGACTTGCTCCTGCTCCTGGATTTGAACCACCAAACCCGTGGGCCCCAGTCCCACACTCAACCACTACGCCACCTAGGCTCAGTCCTCAATTGCTTTTATATCTAAACCTCTCCCTTATATGCATTTGTGTGCTTATGAATTTTGTTTCTCCAGTCTACCCAGATTAGCACAACACCCCTAAATCACAATCTTTAAAAATTACAAAAAAGAAGATATTTCCTGTCTTCAATCCCAGTTTCTCAGCAACTGTTTTCTCCATGTATTAATTCTATTGTCCAGAACCTTCTTTGTATTTGATTATTTGGGGGGGGGGACATCACTGCCCTCTGATGCGATGAGAGGCCCAGCCCTGCTCCTGGAGAGCTGCTACTGAATTTGAACCAAGCCAGTGGGCCGCAGTCCCGCACGCAACCACTACGCCACTGGGGCTCAGCCTTGTATTTTATTTTTTTAAGTCCTTTTGCTGGCATCATTGGGTAACCCAAAGGGTTAATGCACTAGGCTGCTAACTGAAAGCTTAGAGCAGGGTCCTCAAAGGATGGCCCGAGGCCTGCTGAGGACATTTATCCGGCCTGCTGAGTGTTTTTACCACCGCCCCTGTCCTGCTTTGCAGCCGACTCATCCCAGGCCCACAGTGATTTTGTTCATAGTTGTTTTTGTGTGTTTTTGTTGTTGTTGTTGTTTTGTTGTTTTGGGGGGAGCTTCACTGCTCTCCGGTGGTGGGAATAGGAGGCCCAGCCCCACTGCTGGAATTGAACCTCCTTCCCAGTGGGCCGCAGTCCCGCGCACAACCACGACGCCACCGGGACTCAGCCCTGACTGTTTTTTTTTTAAACTGTAGTCCAGCCCTGCAACAGTCTGAGAGACAGTGAACTGACCGCCTGTTTAAAATGTTTGAGGACCCCTGGTTTAGAGACTCTAGTCTCCTCCCAGGAATCTCGACAGAAATACCTGGTGATCTGCTTCTGAAAAATCAGCCTGTGGAAAACGCCTCAATTCTGACAGACACAGGGTTCCCCTAAAGGGGTCTAGACTCTGCCACCTATTTTCATTGAAGGTGCAGGAACACATGTTTAGAACGAGGCGGGGTTATTTATTATATTTGTACAACTTTTTTTTTTATTTGTAAAACTTTTTTATTGTGCATTAAGTGAGGGTTGGAAGAGCAAACCATAGTTTTCCATTCAATAGTCCATGTCCATTCTGATTCAGCTCACCCCTGACAGTCCCCTTAGCTCACCACCACTTAGCCTACTTCCGCCCTGGGTTTCCTGTTCCTGTTCTTCCTTCTTTTCTAACCTTCTGAACTTTGTCCTTGGGTCACTGCTGTCCTTTTGATCTTAGGGAGCTGATGTGATGTGATAGTTACGTAACCGGGTGTCGATTTGAGAGGATTATGAGTGAAGGGCTGATTATGAGTGACAGCTGACCTGTCAATCAAGATGAGGCCTCTGTGTGGGCATGGCCTTCTGAAAATTCTGGGAACGCCTGTTTTTCCTCCTTGGAGGCAGGAGACACTTCTCTCTCAGCTCAGTCCCTTGGAGACTCTCTACTGGCAAGGCTGACGCCCGGGGAGACACCTCTGAGGAGAAGCCACATGGATCCCCCTGGAGCAGAGAGGGCAGCTGGAGAAGCCACATGGAGAGCCCTGCCAGCGCCGAGGTGCTCACAACGCCGCTAGACCCAGAGGATTTCCCACCCGCTGGCCTGCACTTGGCGTCGTGGTATGTTTCGTGAGTCCGCAGAGGACTTTATAGCTTGGTATTGGACATGTGGTCTCATATCGGACTTATGGATTTGATCTGGATCGGGCTAGGATTTGCTCAATAGTCAATTGCTCATGTAATCAAACCTCTTTCTCCAGGAGAAACCAATTAGAAGGCTCTACATGTAACCTCTTTCCTGGGGCACAGGCAATGGGGAAGTGGGTGGAGGCAGTGTAAAATATGATGGTGTAATAGTAATTTATAAATTATCAAGGATTTATGAGGGAGTGGGAGGCAGGGGAGGGGGGAATGAGGAGCCGATGCCACAGGCTTAAATAGAAAGCAAATGTTTTGAGAATCATGAGTGCAATGGTGTACAAATGTGCCTGACACACAATGGGCTTATGTGTGGATTGTGATGAGTTGTATGAGCCCCCAGTAAAAGACTGAAAACATTAAACCTCTTTCTTTCTTTTTTTTTTTTGGGGGGGGGCATCACTGCTCTCCGGCGGTGGGAGGAGGAGGCCCAGCCCCACTGCTGGAATTGAACCTCCGTCCCAGTGGGCCGCAGTCCCGCACACAACCACTACGCCACTGAGGCTCAGCCCTAAACCTCTGTCTCATACACATATGAGTGCCCATGAATTTGTTTCTCTGGTCTATCCAGACACACACACACACACACACACACACACACACACACACACGGAAGTGAGTTCCCTCCCAGACCTGATCGGAGAGGTCCGTGGTCTCAGGGGTCCCATCAATCTCTATCTGACAACCATAAGCCCAGTCTCTTTGAAGACTTGTATTTCTATTCCACATTTTTCTTCCACATCACCCAGGACCTTCTACTGAGATCCTTTGCAGAGCGGTTGGCTGTGGTGGCCGGGCGCCATCTAGTTCTTCCAGACTAGGGCTGTGGAGGCTGACATTTGTGTAACTCATTAATCCAGTGACCTGTTTTCATGTGTGGTGGTGGTGTCCTGTTTTTTAATTTTCATCACTCTTGTTTCCTCTGGATAAGGATAGACTGATAGTTGCCCATGAGCTGCTCCAGCGCTTTGAAGCCCCCAATCACGATTCACAAAATTAAGATACAAAACATGGTCTTTGTGAACTGTGGTATGCTAGGGCAATTAACGTTGGTATTTCCTGTGAAACTACTATGGTCCAGTAACTGTTCTCTCTAGGTGTTTGGTTATGTATGTATAAGTTTTATTTTGTTGTTTTTTTTTTGTGGGCATCACTGCCTCTGGTGGTCGTGCTGCTCCTGAGAGCCGCTGCTGTATTTGAACCGCCAAGCCCACGGGCCGCAGTCCCGCGCTCAACCACTTATGCCACCGGGGCTCAGCCCATATGTGTAAGTTTTTATAACTTTACCTCTTGTTTGCTTCACCACATTCATGAATACATTTGCAGCAAAAGTAAATACATGTATATGCCAGAATCCTCTGTCAAACCTATATATATTTGTGGGTCTTCTTATACTCTGAGATGGCAAGTTTTAAAAATGCAACAGTGGAAGAAATGGTGAACGGATGGGAAGAGAATGGGCTCAAGTGGGAAGAGAATGCTTTGAAAATGATGATGGCAGCATATGTGCAAATGTGCTTGACACACTGGAGGAATGTATGGATTGTGATGAGATGAAAGAGCCCCCAATAAGAGTATTAAAAAAAAAAAACACCTTTAGGGGCGTCGTGGTTGTGCGCGGGACTGCGGCCCACTGGGTTGGAGGTTCAATTCCAGCTCCACGGAGCAAAGGCTGGGCCTCCTACTCCCACCACCTGAGGGCAGTGATGCAAAAAAAAAAAAAAAAACAACTTTAATGCCAAACATAACTGATGCATGATTCAAGGAAAAAAATAATATATGTATGTTTGGTTTTAAATTTTTTAAAGTGTCAGAACTTCAGACATAATGTACTATAAATCTGAATATACATATTTGATGTTTTTTTCAAATTTCTGATGTTTAAATAAAAGATTATAATTGTTTTAAAACTGCATCAGTGGATCTAATTTTTGCTTTTGCTTTT
>PVJH01041467.1:0-15109 GCA_004026705.1 Nesogale talazaci | reverse complement strand
GCTTTTCGTTTCCTGTAGTAGGGTTTTGTAGTTTTCCTTGTATAGGTCTTTTGTTTTTTTGGTCAGGTATATCCCCAGGTACTTCAATTTATTCTTGGCTATTGTGAATGGAACTGCTTTCTTGATCTCCTCTTCCGTGGTCTTGTCAGATGTGTAGAGCAGACCAATAGACTTCTGTTTGTTGATCTTGTATCCTGCCACTCTTCCATATTCCTCTATCGCTGTTAGTACTCCGGATGTGGCGCTCTTGGGATTTGCGATGTAGAGGATCATGTCATCAGCGAATAATGATAATTTGACCTCCTCCTCTCTCATTTGGATACCTTGGATGTCTTGTCGTTGTCTTACGTTATTTGCTAAGACCTCCAGTACTATATTGAATAGTAGTGGGGATAAGGGGCATCCTTGTCTAGTCCCCTTCTTCAGTGGGATTGATTTAGTCTTTACTCCACTAGTGTTTCATGACAAAGTAGAAACAGTATTTTCTCAGGCAAGGAAAAAAACCAAATATCAGACAAAAATCTTATCCAGCAAGTAAGGAATTCAGTGTTAATAGCTGGTGTCGTGGTGTTAGGTTGGGCTGCCAATGTCAGAACCATCAAGCTGCTCCTTGGAAGAAAGAGGAGACTTCCTCCTCTCCTTCGGTGCTCCTGATGGCTTGATTCTGACTGGACTCCATGGCAATGAGACAGAAGGCTATTGCAACACTTTAAATATTTTTTAAATCACAAAATATTGATACAATATATGGAAAAATGTTTAGAATATTTAAAATCTGGAATTATTGACAGTTCAGAAACTCCACAGATGGTAAGGAGTATAAGGGATTCTGGGGGGTATGAACCAAATAAATGTTGGCAGCGGATCTAATTTGTAATTCATTTCTCAGACATTTGACAGATATCAATGAGTTTTGATGACTTGACAATTATGCAATCAGCTAGAGAATTTGGAAAAATTGAGTTTATGGGAAGTTGAATGCAGAAACATCCAGTTGGACCCCGTAGCTTTTCTGGAGCGCCAAAAAGAAATGTTGTGGAGGTATAATCACAAAAGATAAAGAAACACCAATTTTGCATTTTCAATTGTTTTATCTTGGTCAAGTCCAGAGGAAGTTCCTCTGGGTCAGAGTTGAGACATTTGAATGAAGTGATGTGGGGGAAGCCTTTGTTCTCATTGTTTGGGATTATAGTAGTTCTCCTAACCAGATGACTAGAGAACTAGAGGATTTGGAATGACACTGACAAGTGAACCAGGAGGATTCTCCAACAGGTCCAGAGAGATAGGTTCCTTGTGATCTGTGATGCTCTGTGTAAAGAATAGTGATGTTCTGCTCATTTGCATAGTCTTCAGTTTACCTTGTCACCTATTTCATCCATCTTGCATTTCCTTTACCCAGAGGAACTGCCAGCACCATAATGTGGTAAATGGTCCCACTGATCACAGAATAACTAGTGTTCTCTTCTAGAGCCTTAAAAATCACTCCAACCACCTTACAGATGGCTAGTTTGCTGCTGAAATGTTGAGAGGTACATCATTCTCTGTATGCTTCTCCTTAACTACTGTTACTTTCTTTTAAAATTATGCCAAGTGTCTTTCCACTTAAGCTGTCTTCAATCACACCGAGTTTATGCTGAACGGGCTATGTTATGGTCAAGTTTTGGAGACTGGCAGGAATGAAAGTAAAAAATTGTGGGTGTAAGATGACTGAGGAAAAGGGGACCAGTAGGAAAGCAAAGGTAGGAGGCAAAAGATTTAGGACTAGGAAGATCAGGCCAGAAGGAGAGGCTAATTCTCTATCAAAGAGGATGAAGAAGAGAAAGAAGAGTAAGGAAAAAGACAAAGTGACAAGTGAGGGCCAATAAGTGGGAGAAAGCTTAGGATGAAACAGTTCTAGACACTTATTGCTGTTCTATGCTGATGGTGATAGTTTCAACCCTATATTCTCTCCATTTTCTAGAAACATTTTCTTGTCACTCAAATGCAGGTTAAATTGTGGGCTTGCTCCAAGAGCAGGGGCCATTTAGAATAGATAAATATTGCTTATATATATTATTCTGAACTTGTGTTCAAAGTGTGGATTCTAGACCATAGTATCATTAGTATCTTTTGGAATCTTGTTAGAAATGTCCTCTCCCTCCCTTTTAAAAAAATCCCACCTGAGGCCTACCAAATCAGAAACCCTGAGGGTAGGGAACAGAGATGCATGTTCTTATTTATTTATTTATTAATTTTAATTTTTTTTTTGTGGGCATCACTGCCTGTGGTGGTCGTGGGCGCTACCCCGTGCCGCTCCTGAGAGCCACCACTGGATGTGAACCGCCAAGTCCGCGGGCTGCAGTTCCGCACTCAACCACTTATGCCACCAGGGCTCAGCCCTATTTATTTATTTATTAACAATTCTGCAGTGATTCTGATTCACACTACACTTTGAGAGCCACTCTCTTAAATTCTGATTCACTGGCTATCTCACTTTGCTCATTTCTCATGCATTAATAATCGGGTTCTCTCTCTTTTTCATTTCCTTGAAGTTGGTATATGAATTGCTTTCATCAATGAAATGTAGTTGGAAATGCTGTGCATTCCTTTCAGGTCAAAGTTTTAAAGATGCAGCATGTGATTGGAATGTCTCTTCCCTAGCCCTAGTGATTATGAAAAGGTGTTCTGATATGGATGGCCATATAATCTTAACATCTGGGGACACTGAGACACCATATAAGGGCAGCTTCATTGAAGAGTCTTCTGCTCTGTCTTTATTTTAGCAATAAATAAGCTGTTGTGTAAAGTCACTGGGATTTGGGGATTGTTTTTTATGATAGCATAAACTGGTCTATACTAAATGCATCTTTTCATTGTAAATATTGTATCTTTGTAAGTAATGTATAACTGTGGTGCTTATATAATTGCAAGCACTTCAGCATTAAATACTTACTAGATAAATAAATTGAATTAGTGCATTTGGACATTCAGTCAAAAAATATGTAGAATTGTGGAAAGAGATCAGCTAGAGTCACAATGTGAAGCACAGGGAATCCAAAGATGAATTGGATACAATTTATTCCCTGGAGAATTTTTATTAAAAGATTAAAAAAATGGCAGGGTGATTATTGTACGGATGTAAAAACCCTGACTTACAGATTAAGCTCATCTGTAGGTAACAGGACATCCCCTTACAGAAGGGTGACAGGGAAGAGGCGAGCCAGTTAGGGTGCAGTGTAGCAATGATGAAACATATAGCTTTCCTCTAGTTCTTAAATGTCTCCTCCCTCCCACTATCAAGAACCCAATTCTACCTTACAAATCCAGGTAGACCAGAGGATGTACACTGGTACAGATAGGAACCAGAAATACTGGAATTCAGAACAGATGATCCCTTCAGGACCAATGGTGAAAGCTGTGATACCGGGAGGGTGGAGGAAGGGTGAGGTAAAAGGGGGAACCAATTATAAGGATCGACATATAACCTCCTCCCTGGGGTACAGACAACATGGAAGTGGGTGAAGGGAAGCATGAGACCCTGTAAGGTATGACAAAATAATGGTAATTTATAAATTATCAAGGATTCACGAGGGAGGGAGGGAAAAATGAGGAGTTGATACCAAGGGCTTAAGTAGAAAGCAAATGTTTTGAGAATGATGAGGGTAACAAGTGTAAAAATGGGCTTGACATACAATGGATGAATGCATGGATTGTGATAAGAGTTGTATGAGCCCCCCATAAAATAATTTTCTAAAAAGAATTACATATTAAAAATTTTTACGCCATTTTTTGAGGTAAAGGGTGAGACACCAATGAGTCTTGAGTGGAAGATTATGACTATTAAATTGATATTCTAAGAAGATTAATTTGCAGATGATGAAGGAGGTACAGGAAGTTCATTTGGAAGGATATTTCAATAATCTAGGTGTGAGAAGATATAGGCCTGGCCTGAGTGTTAGTGACTAGAATGGAAATGAGAGCTAGAAATGAGAGCTAATAGAAAGCAAAACCAGGATGTTGGCTATGCCAGAGACTGGAGGTATGAAGGAAGAATAATCAAGAATGACTTTGCGGTTCCATGTCTGTGATGCTGTTGGGAGTGGCCCATAGAGGAAGATGATAAGGTCCATTTGTTTGTTATGTGCTGAGTTTGAGGGCTGACAGCTCATTTAAGAAGTGGGATTGGATGGAGCTTCACAGAGGTAGAAGGTGGTGAATTTTGTGTCTGGTGGTCTCATTGAGAACAGTGAGAGCAGAGGAGGTGTGTAAAGGAAAGTTTGCATACACAAAAGAGCAAAGGGCTTTGAGTGAAAATTGTACTCAGAAACAGGAGAATAGAAGGAGAGTGAGATGTACTTAACTGATAGCTAAAAGTCTGGAGGTTCAAACACATAAGTGGTTCCCTTGGAGAGAAGACATGATGATCTGTTTCATTACAGTCTAGAAAATATTACAGGCTAGGAAACCCTATGGAACAATACACTTCTGCCATAGAGAGCCACTATGAGTCAGAATAGACTCATTACCTGCCCCCCCCCCACACACATAGGAAGTTCCTAACTTATGGAGTATCCTGGTCATGACAAACCACATTTGCAACTATCTTTTTCTTTTCTTTTATACATCTTATCATTAGTAATCTGTTCTATTACTATAAAGTCACAGGTCATTATTTGCTGATGTTTTTATTTCTGCAGGTTCACTTGTAGATAATGTTCTGATTTACTGTTCAAAATACTGCAGCATAAAGGCTTTGAAAACTTTATATATATACATATATACATACATATACACACACACATATATATCAGACTTACATCACAATCAACTTAAGACAGAGTTGTTGGAGTGGGACCCACAGTATACTGGGAACTATGGGTACAAAGATATGCATGGCTTAACATCCACATGATGTTCTGTAAAACGGAATGTTGCAATTTGGATATGGGCAATGACCATGTTACTATATATAGGAAGTACTTGTGCAGTCAGTATTTAATATCTTGTAATGCCTATTAAAATATATCATAGGAGACTGTAAAATCTACTACACGGCCATAGTAGTTAAAACAGCCTGGTGCTGGTACAATTCCCGCACTGTGTCTCTAATGCTGACCCCTATAGTGCTATGGTTTAGTGAGGGGATGTCGTGTCTCATGGTGGAGCCAACCCTACAGTCCTTTCTGTGCCTTAGCTGCTCCAAGCAGGAGTGTTATCCTTGGAGTTTGGTGGACCAGGATGCATCTCTCTCTTTCTTTTAGTCTCTTAGTTTGCTCCTGTTTGATCTAAGCAGACCCACCACTTTCTCTGGCTGTATCTTCAGTGTTGTCCTCTGCAGTGCAATATTCTGGGGACAGGGTCTACATAGCTGGGATTGGGGCTGGCCTGTAGGCCTTTCTGGTTGCTGCTTCATGCCAATATGTTGCCCTTCAGCCTGAGTGTGCCAGGTCGACATCTGGTCCCTCTCTTCCTTTCCTGTGGAGACATAAATAATAGCCTCCCTCTGGGTGGGTTAGCGCCCCATTCTCTCTTTACGTTTTTCTTTTCCCCTCTGTTTTACTTGGCTGCCATATGCTTACCTGAGTTGGGTCTGACCCTGCCAGAGCACCTGGGCTTCACCCTGGGCATCTATGCATTTAGTGACTTCTCCCCTATGCCCCTCATGGTTTTTAAACTTATACCAGTGGACTTATTTTATACTTGTCCTTTTGTGCTTGGCTTACTTTGCTTAGCCTAATTTTCTCAATCTCTTCCCATGTTCTTCATGTACTCAGCACTGGTTTTTAGGCATGCATACTACTTCATTGTATGCATGTAACAGAGTTGTTTAATCCATTTGTTGGTTGATGGAAATTTAGGTTGTTTCCAACTCTTTATGATTGAGAATTGTGCCATGATGAACATTGGAGTACAGATGTCTGGTCTTGGTCTGTTTTTTTTTTTTAACATCTCCTGGGTATATGTCCAGTAGGGGGATGGCTAGGTCATATGGTAGCTCAATTTCCATTTGTTTTAGGTATGACCAAATTGAATGACTGCACATATCTACAAGACCACCAGCAGTGGGTGAGAGTTTATATCTCACCATACCCCCTTCAATGCTTTTTGCTTTCTGATGTTTTGAATTGGGACGTCTCTTTGATGTGACATTTTAGAGTTGTTTTAATTTGTGTTTCCCATATGGATAATGATTGGGAACATTTTTTCATATGTGTACTGACCATTTGGATTTCTGCCCTTGTGAAACTTGTGCTCAGATCCTTTGCCTACCTCTTCAATGGGATTCCCCCCTTCTTATTGTAGGCTAGCAGAGTATTATAGATTTTAGTAATAAGGCCTTTGTCTGATATGTCATTGCTCAAGATGTTTTCCCAATCTGTGGACTTCTCTTATAATGCTCTTGGTGAATTCTTTCAATGTCTACAGGTGTTTTATCTTCAGTATATCACACTGGTCAATTTGTGTTTGTGTCCTTCCCTATTTCTGGTAGCCTATGTAGTCTCTGAGTCAAAGTTCTTAAGTTTGTCCCAATTCTCTCATTAATGGCCCTTATATTTTGTGGTTTTACTTCAAGGTCTATGAATTACCTTGAGTTTATTCTTGTTTCATTTTTTTTGCATATAGATATCCATTTTTTCCCCTGGACCACTTGTTGAAGAGAGCATCCACTTCCCATTTAATATTTTCTGGGCCCTTATCAAAGATCAATTGTCCATATACTGATGATTTCATCTCTGGGTTTTCAGTTCTTTTCCACTGGTCTGATTATCTGTCACTGTACCAGTACCATGCTGATTTGACTACTTTGGCTGTATAATGTGTGCTAAAGCAAGCCCTCTGACTTTGTCCTTCTTTTTGAGTTCTCTGATAATTCTGGACTTCTTCCCTCTCCATATGAAGTTGATAGTCCATTTTTCCAATTCTGAGAGGAAAGACGTTGGTACTTGTATCAGGATACCATTAAACTTATATAGTCAGGCAACTGAATTTTGACAAAGGACACTCTCTTCAACAAATTGTGCTTGAAAATTGGCTCTCCATCTGTAAAAGAATGAAACAGGATCCCTATTTTCCCTATGCATAAAAATGACCTCAAGATAGCTAGATGCCTAAATGTAAGTTCCAGAGCTATAAGGATCAGCGATGAGTAAATTAGGACAAACTTAAAGACTATATTGCCGAGCAGACACAGACTACCAAATATAATAAAGGAGGCACACACAGTGGAAGGCAAAATAGATGACTAGGACCTATTAAAAACAAAACACTTATGCACATCAAAAGAGTAAAATGAGAGCTGACAGACTGGGAATTTTTTTATTAATGATACAATGAACAAGGGACCATTTACTAAAATCTATAGAATTCTGTGACACTCAAATAGGACAAAAACAAATGATCCAAATCAACAGTGGATAAAGGACATATAGACAATTTTCAAGGGCTGACACTCAAATGGCTAGCAAACACATGAGGAAGTGTATATGGTTATTTAGCTATCTGACACATGCAAATCAAAATAAGGAGCCAATATCACCTTACACCCATAGGGATAACCACTTAACATCAACGGCAACAAAGCAGAGAGCAACAGATGCTAGAAATGATGTGGAGACCTTAGAACTCGTACACGCTGCTAGTGGGCTTGTAAATATATACAGTGGTTGTGGATAGCAATATGGTTCTACCTTAAAAAGCTGTGAACAGAAATATCACATGACCCAGCGAGAGACAGGACATGAGCAGACTCAAGCTCTCCCATGTGCATTGCAGCACAGTTCACAATAGTAAGATGCCCATCAGTAGAAGAATGGAAAACAAAAAACAAAAACAGATAAAAAATAGATAAAGTAATATACACAATAGAATTCTATACATCCCTAAAAACTTCAATGAGAGCATGAAACACCTCATAACATGTGTGGATCTGGAAACCATTATTCTGAGTAAAGTTAGTCAATGACAAAAGAACAAATATGAGTCCACTGCTATCAGGACAAGCACCAAGATGAAAGCAACCTTCTGTTCTCAGGTCATGGAATCTAATCCAGTCTCCCAAATAAGGAGGTACAGAGCCCACCTAGTCCTGATGGGCCATCCATCACCCTGTCAACATGGACATCTTAAACCCCACTTTGACGGAGGAGATCTCACCTGAGCAGGGGTCAGCTTCTCAAGATGGGGGAGAGGGAGAAGACCACTAAGTTATTGCCACCCAAGCTCAAGGGAAACTAACACTGAAGGAAATATGATGAGGACTATATTCTCCCATCTATAACAGAGGGAATCTGGAAAGCTAGTATCCCATAGTAGGAAAGGCTCTACTTTGGTAAGAGGTCAAGTTCAAGTACATTATCTTGCTTTACATGCTGCCACAGATTCTCCCTTTGTAGCTATGCTGCCTTAAAGTGAACATATGGTTGATTTTATCTCCCTGTCCTTTTGCTATCTCCCATTCCTCCTTACATCTTCCCCTCTCCCACCCCGCCCCCCCCAGCCCCGAAGTAGGTATTAGGTTTCCTCACTTATGAACTTAGGGACTTTCATGTAGATACCACTCACCTTGTGATGCATGTAACTACTGAATATGTATGTTTTATGGATACCTATGAATGCCCCAAGATAATAAAGGGGCTCTCACATCTCCCAGTTCCATACGGGTCATCAAGAGGAGCTGAGGTGAGCATGTTACCATAAAATGCCTGACTCCTTTATTTTTCACTCTCTCCTATCCTCTATGAATTTATTATAATCTTTATATATTATCGCCATACAATTGTGCCTTCTGGCCCTTCAGCTGTTGGAAGCTGGTTTCCTCTGACATGACATTGTATCATGATCACCTGCAAACAGCAGATACTCATTCCTACAAAAGTAATCTATGAACTCTATTGGAAATTAAAGTCGAGGCAGGGGGTGGGGCATGTGTGTCTCTGGGAAGGCAGCTACTCTTCTATTGGGGGGCAAACCAGGTGAAGCAATCTCCCATCGAAAGGGAAACCATTAACACTACTTATATAGAACCCAAGGGGAGAATATGCCCAGTACTATGTTCTGCATTGGACATCTTTGTTTTAGTTCCTATCCAGTCCTTGGGGATGCAAGCTATGTCCTATAGCCTTTAGACTCTGTCCTTTTGAGGCGAACAACAACCTTCATAGACCACACCAGAAGGAATCTAGGTGGAACCCCCACTAAACGAATGGGGCTTTACTTCAAACTCACCTGCAGCAGATGAACTGACATATCCCTTTGGACTTAAGGGTAAAAAGCCTTAGTGTGAGAACAGACAATTGTTGTGCTAAGATTAAAAAGCCTTAGTGTGAGAACAGACAATTGTTGTGCCAAGATTAAAAAGCCTTAGTGTGAGAACAGACAATTGTTGTGCCAAGATTATGCTTGTTGCACTTTGGTTGGTATCTCTTGCTTTGAGAGTGCCCAGTGAATGGCCTAGGATTGCTGTTTTAATGCTCTATTGCTTTCTTATTACATGGATTAGTCTCAAAAGCAGACTTCTGCCATTGTTAATGGGTGTGATCAAAAGTTCTGCCCTATCATCAACCTTTGTTATTTGTGTTAACAGCATTCAGTTACTTAAGCATTTAACTTGTACAACTCAACAATCCATATATTGAGGTTCGAAAGACTATACATACATAATTTCCTTTTCTCAATCATGTTTTAAATACCATTCCACTGACTAATTAATGGCACTATTACTAGAGTTACCTTACGTTCCAGGGGAATGATCTATAAAGTTGCCTATCATAAAATAATAATGATGTCTCTAAAATGACCCAGAGACATATGTAGAGCCTGAGATATGAATGGGATTTGAACTCTGTGTTAGTCTGGGTAGATTAAAGAAGCAAATTCATAGACATGTATATGGATATAAGGGTAAGGTTTATATACAAAAGAAATGGAACATTGAGAAAGCATCCCAACCCAGTCCAGTTCAAAGCCATAAGTCCGATATTAGACTATATGCTGATACCAGTCTATAAAGTCTCCTTCTGACTCATAAAGTCACAGGTCAGTGAGTGCAGAGACCCGGCGCCGGCAGGAGTCTCCCCAGGGCTCCTAGCTTCAAGGGCTCAGGGTCCATCAACAGCATCCAGTGGTGATAGAAGCAACTCAGTGCTGGCGGGGGTCTCCACGTAGCTTCTCCAGCTTCAGAGGTCTGGCTCCATCAGGGTAAGACCACGTGGTTTCTCCTCTGACTTCTCCAGCTCCTTGGACCCTGCCATCTTGTCTTGTCCGTAGTACATTGTCTCGGAGACGGACTCCCAATTGGGGAGATAGCGTCTCATCTCCACAAAGGAAATACCTCAAGATTTCCCAGAAATCTCAGAAGAAAACCATGCCTACACAGAGGCCTCATTGGCTACTCAATGGCTATCTCCAGATTAACAGACCAGACTCCACCCCTACATCTCAATCATGAAATTGACATAAGCACATGACCGCCACAAGTTCACACTTAATTGTAGCCCAATATAATAACAATTTGTTCTTATAACATGGTCCTGCTCAAATACTCAACACTCGCCCTTACGAATGGATTGCTGAAAATATGGGTGTCATAGCAAAATGCGGTGAAGAAGTCAGATGGTGCCTGACTAACAGAAAGAAAAGTGTCTAGGGTATTAAAGGCTGATCCTCAAACAAATGGCCATCTAAGTGAGACATCAACTAAGTCCACATGCAAGAAGCATACTAGCCTGTGTGATCCAAGGTTTGTAAATAATAAAATCCAGATCAGAAGGAAGGAAGGGCACCAGAACTTAAATAGTGGGCATCTAGTTTGCTATGGAAGGTTAAGAATAACAGTGGAAGGCCCCAATCCACGCCGAGAGTCCCCACACGGATTAATCCTCCAGTGAACTCCCTCTGGCCATAGTGGAAAGATGTGAGCAGCCTGTCAGACAGAGGGCATTGTAAAGTGGATAACGGAAGATATAGTTAGGATCAAAGGTCACGCCTTATCATTTAACCTCTTTCTTGACACATTTTAAAGCTGTTTCCATTTTTTAATATATATATTTTTTGCTTTCTTGTCTTTTGAGGTGTTCCTGTTTTGCTTTACCATCATTGTCATCATCATCATTGCTGTTGTTTGTATGGTTTATTTAGTATTATGTTTGCATGATGATCTGTATATGAAGTCCAGGATAGGTAAATGTATAAGAGACGGTGACTGGATTAGTAATTACCCAGGGGAATGGCGGGGGGAGGGGGGGGTTGTGGGAAATAGGGAGCTAACAACAACAAGGACCAGAAGAACATGTTCTGAATTTGATTGTGGTGATGATTGCACAAATCTGCAAATAGGGTCGAAGGGTTAAATTGTATGATATGTGAATTGTATGCCAATAAAACGGTTAAAAACTATAAAAAGCAGTCAAGAAGAAACCTGGCTGTCCATTGGACAAGGCCTGAGAGCTGTATCCAGGGGCTGGTCTTGCTGATTGTGTGGCAGGGCTGGGTGGGGCTTGTACTGGCAGTCATTTGGGGGGTTTGCAAACGTCCAGGCATAGGGCGGAGCGCTGCAGACAAAGCATGTGGAGGGGAGGCTGTAGGACAGGCATAGAGTTGTCGGTAGTGGTAGCACAGCGGCTGGTGATGACCCTGGTTGCCACTGCCTGTTGATTCGGCAGCTTGCTGAGCATGTGCAGCCTGCCCAAAGCAGGGAGCCTGCAAGCACAGCAGGCCTGGCCAGTGTCCACCATGGCAGTGGCAGACACGGGGGAGGCATGCCAGGTGCCGTCCTGTGTCCCTGTGAAAGACTGGGTGGCTCCTGCAGGTGGGGAATGAGCCCGGAGCAGGAGCTGGAGGAGAGGCTGCAAGACTTGGATGCACTCTGGAGTTCTGAAACTCAGTCACTCTGGGGGTTTGGGGGCAAACAGCAAACAAGAAAGAGCCCCCTTCCCTTAAAAAACAAAGAAAAGAAAACAGAAAACAGGGGACCACGGATATACATGGCTTGATATTTGCTCAAACAACCGTGAAGTGACACCCATGTGATATAATGTGAAAAACATTGCTCCAGAGTCCTAGAAACTTACTAAACGATAATGTCACAATATGAAGCCATTGTTTTCCTGTCCATCTTCCATCGAGGTCTAGCCAGTTCTGAAGTCTGTGTTTCCATCTCTCCTCCACAGAGCGGGTTGTGTGATGCCCTGGGTTACGCTTTGGGGTGAATACTGCAAGGTCAGCAGTTAGAAGCCGCCAGCTGCTCCTGGTGTGGTGGCTAAACGTTGTCCTAACACGGCAAGGCCAGCAGTGCTAAGCTCCCAGCCTCTTGGCAAGAGAAAGGTGGGGTTTTCTACTCCAGTAAAGAGTGGCCGTCTTGGAAACCCATAGAGGATCTGTCCCATCCTAGAGGGCCTTCCCTCTCTCTGCTCAACATTGATGTCCTCCCAACCTTCTGTAAAATGCTTGGCCTTTATAACAACTGTTTTGCTAAAAAAAAAGACCATTTTATTGGGGGATTTTGCAGCTCTTAAAACAATCCATACATCAATTGCATCAAGCACAGTCGTACATAGGTTGCCATCATTTTCGAAATACATTCTATTTTTAAGTCCTTGGTATTAGCCTCTCTCTTTTCCCTCACAAGGGTAGAAGACCCTTGTGAACCCTTGATAAATTATAAATTATTATTTTCATATCTCACACTGACTGTTGTCTCTCTTCACCCAATTTCTGTGGTTCTTCCCCTTTGAGTGGTGGTGGTGGAAGTTGAGGTTACACGTTGATCATTGCAAAAAGTTCCCCCTTTTTTCTTTGTCCCCCTTCTACCACCCTCTTGGTATCATTACTCTCATGATTGTTCCTGAGGGGTTTATCTGCTCTGGATTCCATATGTTGAGAGCTTGCGCCTGCACAACTATTCTTGTTGTTTGTTTGTTTTTGGGGAGGGCATTGCTGCCCTCTGGTGGTCGTGGGAGCTACCCAGCGCTGCTCCTGAGAGCCGCCACTGGATTTGAACTGCCAAGCCTGTGGGCTGCAGTCCTGCACTCAACCTCTTACGCCACTGGGCTCAGCCTGCACAATTATTCTTATTCCGGTCTAGCCAGTATGTTAAGATAGAACTGGAGTTATGATAGTGGGTTGGGGAAACCTCAGGAAACCAGAGGAATATGGTGTGTTTCAAAGGTGCTATACAGCATCCTGGCTGGCTCATCCCTTCCTTGTGATCCTTCTATGAGGGCTTGTCCAATTGTCTATAGATGGGGTTTGAGTCTCCACTCTAACTTCCCTTGTTCTCAACAATATGATTGTTTGTTTTGAGTCTTCTAATATCTGTTATCTGATCCTGTCTAAACCTCATGATTATACAGGCTGGCATGCTTCTTCCATGTGGACTTGTTGCTTTTCTGCTACATGGCTGCTTGTTTAAAGTCAAGTCTTTAAGACCACAGATGCTATATCTTTTAATAGCTGGACACCATCAGCTTTCTTCACCACATTTGCTTATGCACCCCTTTTGACTTTAGTGATTGTGTTGGGTGGGTGAGCATCACAGGCTAATAGAACAAAGTGTTCTTGTGTTGAGAGAGGCTGTGAGTAAAACTATTGTTTTAAGTGGGGAAGTATTTCCATAAATTTGTTGCAAAGGTTCAATGATTTGGAAGATCATTGTAATAATGTGAGGGAACTGGGTTTTAAATTCATAGGTAAAAATTGGATTTAGAAAACAAAATGATGCCTACTCCTCCAGGTTCAAGCTTATGATTCCTCAGCTTTCTTCTTCTTTTTAAAGAAACAATGATCAATTCACTAGTTAAGCTTATTGTTGTGCCTGGTTTGAATTCTGACGACAGAATGCCACTTAATATAGCATTCTTATTTAGGATACATTTTTTGCAGCTGTTATTTAAAAACATTCTTTATTAAAGACATCTTTGTGTTTTAAGTTTATTTGGTTTGGCAGTTTTTAAGTCATAATATACAGATCTGCATCAATTTTGTATAGTTCATTGGTTTCTTATTAAATCTGAGGCATGTGTATTAGTCTGTCACTGTTATCCAAACAGAATTTCTTCCCTCCAAGCATTAAAAAAAAAAACAATTAGAGAGAGTTCAGGATTCATTACATACTTAAACATTTAGTCATTCATTCCCACCCCATGAAACATACCCATGAAGAGAAATGTCCAGAAATTGTCTTGTGAAATATCTTTGGCTTTGTTAGGATTTAAGAAACCCAAAGATGGTTGAGAAACCCATATGAAATTGAAGAAGGAACAAGATTATCATGATGTAAAATGTCGGAAAGAGACATTTTTGTCAGGAGCATGTTTCTTTATGAAAATGGAAGGGGTGGGGGTGGGGAGGATCATTTAAATTGTCTGCCTTCTTGTGGACTTGGGTTGTAGTTACTTTTTTTTTTTTAATTTGCTTGGAAGGTTTTGGATACTGGACCTGGGCCTGGAAAACTGTAGGGTTCATTGCCTTCATAGGGAGTACTATTTGATCATTGCATGTTTGTGAATCCCTGGAACAGAGAGGACCACGCCATTTATTTTTTAGAAAACCCTTGAGAGCTTTTCTCTGAAGAGGTGAGCAGTACTACTGATAGTAGCTGGGGAAAATCAGCATGTGGATGAGAATCGAGTCTGATTTTCCTGAGGCTCTGCTCAGTGCCGTGGAAAGGAAGGCCAGCCTGGACCAGCTTCCTCCACCTGTGGCTTCCAGACTTGACTCTTTTATCTCCTCTGACACTTTCTCCCCTCGTTCCTGTGAAGACGGCCCTGAAATTCAGGGATGATACCATTTTCTACCTTTCTTCCAGCTTCTCTTCTCCTGTCCCTGTGCGTCACAGCAGTCTCTTTCATTCCCGAGGTTTCAAGCACATTTCCAAATACCCAGTGGATCTCTTCCCTTGGGTGTCCATAAATCCTGGAAACTCAATACTTCCCAAATCTAGCATGTCTTTCAATTCTTGACCCAAAGTCTTCTTTTTCCAGATGGTTCATGTTGAATTAAAAGCACCACCTTCTCAAAATGGACATGGAGGAAAGGTTTCCATATCGTTTCCCTCTCACGTCTAGTGAGCACCAATCCATGATGGTAGCCTGACTGTTGTCTCCAATGACTCTGTCTCCTTCCCACCCCATAC
>PVJH01041466.1:0-14953 GCA_004026705.1 Nesogale talazaci | reverse complement strand
TTTGAGATTAGCAGCCCAGTATGTAACTTACTATGCCACGAGAGTTCCTCTGTCCCACTGTAGAGCCTGTATACTCTATTTCTCCTTTTAGATTAGGTGATGCCATGCCTTCAGATCCCATTGTTGATTGTAAATACTATTCCTCTATCATAAACAAAACCCTGAACTACTGCCTTCCCATCAATTCTTGCACACAGAACCCCTTGTGACAGAATAGAACTGTTCCAGAGGGTTTCAAAGTCTGTAGTCTTCACAAAAACAGTCAGAGTTATACTTAGCAATTGGTGGGTTTGAACGATTGATCTTTGTGTTAGCAGTCTGATGCTTAATCCACTGAGGCCACCAGGCCTCTGTTTCCTTCATCATGTTGTTAGGTTTGTTCCAATTCATAACAACCCAGAGTGAAACATTGCCTTGTTCTGCATCAGGCTCACTCTTAGTATGCTTGAGTCCATTGTTGTAGCCATTGTGTCAACCCATCTCACTGAAGGTCTTCCTCTTTTTCACTGACTCTGTTTTACCGAGCATGATGTCCTTCCACAGGCACTGTTCTCTCTTGATAATGTGTTCAAAGTACTGGGGACAAGGTCTCACCATCCTTATTTTAAAGATGTTTTCTTGCTGGGCTTCTTCCAGGGCCGATCTATTTGTCCTCTGACACACCTCGATAATTTCAGTACTTTCTCCCAATGCCAGGGCTCAAATGCATCAATGCTTCTCCAGTACTCCTTGTTAATTGTTCAGCCCTTATTTGAATAGGAGGAAATTGAAAATACTGTGACTTGGGGCTGACATGCCTTAATCCTAAAAGTGACATCTGTGTTTTTGAGTACTTTCAATACACCTACAGCAGATTATTTGACTGCTGACTCATGAACATTGATTGTGAATCCAAGCAAGACAAAAATTCTTAAGAATTTCAATCCTTTCTCCATTTATCAAGATGGTCTCTATTGGGCCACATGTGAGAATTTTGGTTTCTTTACACTGATTCACAATTCACACTGGAAGCTGTAATTGTTTATTGTCATCAAAAGTGTCTCAAATGCTCTTGGCTTTCATCAAGCAAATTTGTATCATCTGTATATTACAGGTTGTTCAGCGTATCTTCCTCCAATCCTGATGCCATCTTCTTCTTCATGTAGTCCAGTTCTTCAGATTATTTGTGTAGCATACAGATTTAATGAGGACAGTGAAAGGATACACACTTGATATACACCTTATTCTTTGTATAGGTTTCTTATGAGGAGAACTAGTGTTATAGAATTTCCATTCTTTACAGTGTACTCTTTGCTGTGATCCATGCAAATACCTTTGCATAGTCAAGGAAACACAGGTGAAAACCAGGTCTGATATCCTCTGGCTTCAGTCAATATCTATCTGATGTCAACAATGAGGTCCTTCCTTCCACATTCTCTTCCAAATCTCTTCTGATTTTCTGGTTGTTGTTGTTCAATGTCATCGAGTCAGTTCTGATTCACAGCAAGGCTATGTCCAACAGAATGAAACATCTCCCAGTCCAGCACCACTCTCAAATTGTTCTTACTTCTGAGCCCATTATTGCAGCCACTGTGTCATCCATCTTTTTACAGGGCATCCTTTCTTTCATTGCTCATCTACCTTGATGTCCTTCTCCAGAGACTGGTCTTTGCTAACAACAAATCCAAAGTACATGAGATGAAGTCTCACCATCCTTACCTCTTTCTGGCTGTACTTATTCCAAGATACATTTGTTCTTTTGGTAGACCACAATATTTCCATTATTATTGACCAGCGCCATAATTTGAATGCACCGTATATTCTCCATCTTCCTTATTCATTGACCAATTTACACATGCACATGAGGTGGCTGAAAAACATCCTGGCTTGGCTCATGCGCATGTTAGTTCTCTGAGTAACAGACTTGCTTTTCGACCTTCTAAGGCAGTCTTATGCAACAGATATACCCAATTCACTGCATTTTTTGATCGCTTGACTGCTGCTTCTGTGAGCATTGATTATGGATCCAAGGAAGACAAAATCCTTGACAACTTCAATCTTTTCTGTGCTTATCATGATGGTACCTATTTGTCCAATAGCGGGGATTTTGGTCTTCTTTACATTAAGTTATGGTCCATACTGAAGGCTTCCATCCTTCATCTTCAACAGCAAGTGCTTCAAGTCCTCCTCACTTCTAGGGAGCAAGGTTGTGTCATTTGCATATTGCAGGCTGTTAATAATCCTTTCTCCAATCCTGATGCTGCATTATTCTTCATATAATTTAGCTTCTCTGATACTTTGTTCACCATACATATTGAATTAAGTATGGTTAGAAGGTATAATCCTGCCTCATACTTTTCTTTATTTTAAATTATACAGCATTCCTTTGTTCTGTTTGCACAACGGGCTCTGGATCCATGTACAGGTTCTGCATGAGCACAACCAAGTGTTATGGAATGCCCATAGTTTTTTATGCTATATACATTTGAATGCCTTTGCATAGCTGATACAACACAAGTGAACAGTTTGATTTAAGCCAAGGTTCATCTGACCGCAGATATTATATCCCTTTTCCCAAGTTCTTTTATTAATCTGGCCTGCATTTCTGGCAGCTCTGGGTCAATGTACTGTTGCAACTGTTCTTGAATGATCGTCAGTAAAATTTTATTTGCATGTGATATTGATAATATTGCTTTATAATTTTATCACTCTGTTAGATCATTTTCTTTGTAATGGATGCAAAGCAAACAGTTTGAAACAGAGAAAGATGAGCCTTTCTACTATCATTAAAGAACTCTTCGAAATCCATTGGTCCAGTTCTATGCTATTGGAACAGGATCAGGAATTATTTGTTGATAGTGAATTTGGTTTGAATTTCTGCCAATCAATGCACTGCTGCTTCTGCTGTTGTTATTTTTAGAAAAAAATATTTGCATGTGATCTTAATGGTATTGTTCAATAATTTCTGTATTCTATTGGGTCATCTTTAGTTAGAATAGGAATGCATAGCAATCTCTTCAAGTTCTCCATCAGTGTTTTGAAACATTTCAGTTGGAACTCTGTCAATTCCTGGAGCCTTATTTTTCACTAATGTATTTAGTATAGTTTGTATTTCTTTCAATACTTCTTTCACTGGTTTTTGATCATTTGCTACCTCTAGAGATGGGCGAATGTCAAGACTAATTATTTTTGACTAATTATATTTGATACAATAACTGTATTGCTTCCATCTTCTTTGGAAACTGCATCATGGAAACTTCCTGCATGTCATCCATAGAATCCTTCAATACTGCTATTCAAGGCTTGTTTTTTCTTCAGTTCTTTCTTTAAGCTTGAGATATGCTGATTTGCCTTTTGGGTTTTCAACTCCATGTTTTTGCACATTTCATTATCATGCTATACTTTTTCTTCTTGAGCTGCTTTTTAAAGTTTGCTCTTCAGTTCATTGCTTTGCCTCCTCTGAACTAAAGAGCAAGTTTCTGAGTATTTTCTCACTTCCTCTTTGGTCTTTTATTTTGTTTCCTGCCTTTTAAATGATATTTTTGGCTTTCTTTCTGCATGATGATTTTGATGTTGTTCCACAACCCATTCGTTCTTCAGTCACTGAGGCAAATCTGTTCTTGAGCTGAACTCTGACTTCAGGTTGAATGCATTCTAGGTTGTATTTTGGCTTTCATGGATTTGTTTTAGTTTTCTTCAGCACCAATGACCACTTGCATATGAATAATTGATGGTCTCTTCCATAGTTGAAGTCTGGTCTTGCTTTGACTAATGATTTTGGCTTCCCTATCATCTCTTCACAGAATTAGTCAGTTTGTGAATTGATTCATGTGCATTTCATTTGGTGAGGTTCCTGTGTATAATCTCATTTTATGTTGTTGAGGAAAGTTATTTGCAACAAAGAAGTCATTAGACCTGAAAGATTCTGCCTTGGGATCTTCCACTTTGTTTCTATCTACAGAATCATATTTTACCTACTACTAATCTTTCCTCTTTGTTTCCAACTTCCATATTCCAAACACCAGTAATTAACAATGTACCTTGATTGCATATTGGAAGAATTTGGTAGAGTTCTTAAATTTTTTATATCAGTGGTACACTCTTGATGGGTTCATTGGAATAATACTTATATCAAATGGTTTTCCTGTAGATATGTAGATAATATTGCATTAATGATAGCATTGTACTTCAGGATAGAGGTTGAAATGATCTGTTTGATGAAGAATGTAATCCCATTCCTTTTAAATATGCCATTACTGGTGTAGTAAATCCTGTAATAGCTTGATGAAAAATGGCCAATATCATTTCAGCTCATTAATGCCTGGATATCAAATTTTATGTATGAGGTGGTACCAAAAAAAAAACATAAACAAATCAACAAATGCAGAAATGCACTGGGTGGAGTAGAGTTTTCACAGTATGCATTTTTCTCCAACGAGGTTAGCATCAAGCTTTAAGTTAATGCCCCCAGTGGCATCATCTAGGAAGGGTCTCTCATCACAGTAAACTTTTTTTGTAAAAGCAGTGTTGCTCAAACCTCATTTTTTGTGATGACTAATCTTAAGAGAACAGCAAGTAGCTGTGAAATTTTGTTTCCTTTTTAGGAAAAATGCTGTAGAAACTGTTGAGATGAAGAACACAGTTTACAAGGAATGGTGCTATTGGAAAACTCAAGTGTACAAGTGACATTCTTGTTTCAAAAAAGGTGAAATGTTGATTGATAACAAATCTCACTCTGGTAGTCTGTCAACTTCCTGAACAGACAAAAATGTCAACTTGTCGTGCATTTGGAGTTCATTCCAGCAGGTCAGACTGTTAATCAAGCTTTCGATTTAGAACTTCTGAAAAGAGAGCATAACAGTGTGTGACAAATAAAGAGCTAATCTGTGGCAGACAGGAGATTTGTTTTTGCCACCAGGACAATGTACCTGCTTAGGCTGCCATCTCAGTGTGCCCGTTTTCGGCAGATAATAGCAGCTTCTCTTGCCCCATGCATCTTACTCATCTGTCTTGGCCTTATGTGATTTCTTTTTGTTTTTGCAAATGAACAGGGACATGAAAGGACCATGATTTGATGATGCAGAAGAGGTGAAGAAAAAATGAGGGAGGAACTGTCAGTCATCTAAATCTTAGGGACACATCTTCTGGCACTGTGTCAAAGAATATGCCACTGCTATTCATATGTTTTCTTTTTTAGTGGAAGGAGTGGCTCATCTTCTTATTCTCTGCTTAGTCTGGAAACCAGCTGGAACTTGTCCACTCATGGTGACTTCATTAGCAAACACTCTCTAGAATACTGTTGGCAAAGTTTTCAGCATCACAGCATCATACAAACCAGCACATGATGACAACCTGACAGCCTACTCTCATGCTTACGTCCAAAGAGAAGTCCAAGACTCAATGTGATCTTGTCCACTAAATGGCTACCTGCTCTTTGCAAATGCAAAAGTAGACTAACCCATAATCCTTTTTGTATCTCCAGAGCTTTCCATGTATCAAATTATACTTGTTAATATGTTTCTGTGTCAAAGTTCTTGTTGACAACACCTAATATTGATTTAACTATATTCCTTTTTCAAAATATTCTCACTTATGAGTTCATTTGTTTCTAACTATTCTGTTTGGTAGATGAGTAGATAGGATAACATGTTATTATTTCATTAGATAGATAAAAAAATTGGCTTCTCACTCCAAAGCAAACTGCTTCTCCAAGGTGACATGGCTAGATAAAACACTCTGGACTAGAACCCTAATCTCATAAATGCTCTCTTTGGCACTTGCCCATTATATTTTTCTAAGTGCTGATTTAGATTTGTAGTTAAAGAATCCATGTTTCCTTACATTTTATTAGTATAAGAGTGCTTATAATTTTGGTAAGACATAGAATTAAAAGTCAATGAGATTCTTTTTCCCCCACAAGCTTTTCAAGTTCCCTTGTATATCTTCACATGACTCTTCACAGGGGGTAATTTATAATGGCAAGGCACAGAGAGTAAAAACATTCTCAGTCCTTATGATAGGTTTTTTGGTCAAGTTGGACATCAGCTTTCCAAGGACAGGGAGCATGACCTTCACGTCATTTATTACATTTAGTTCTAGCCCAAGGCTCAGCAGACAGAAACTCATACCCATAAGCGTCTTGTTCTGTAGGTACATGTGGTTCTGAAGAACAATGGAAATGATTGAAAGGATATTATTTAGACAATAGTGACTTCCTTTTGTTTGTAAGAAGTATATACAACTCTCGCAAGGGACAGGAATGGGTCTTTTGTCTCAGAAGTTTGCCGATTCCCTCAAAGGCTGATCCAAAATATGTGCTCAGTTTAATACGTTCTGCTGGGCCCCTTACACTACAGTCTTATTGTTACTTCTAAGTCTGTAGAATGTTACTTGTCTCTCCTTCATTTCTCATGCAACCCTCTATCCTTCGACATTCTGAAAGATTGTTTAGAAAGTCCCTTGCATGTACAGATCTTTAGTACATCTTTCCTCATTTTACTGACCACAAAATTGGGAGTCACGTGTGGTAAAGACCACAGATTGCTTTGAGTAATTTGGGTTCTGGAGTCAAATGCCCAGAATTTGCCCCTGGCTTCATGGTACTACGTTTCCACTTACAAAGTTTCCTCTCATAGGCATCTTCTTCCGGACACATATAATTAAGGTGCGAGGTTGGAGCTCCAGCGCCATAGTGGTCAAACCTGGCGCTGCTAAATTCGAGTTCGAGTTAAGAAGTTCAAAACTGGGACTGAGCCCCATTGGCGCAGTGGCTGTGTGCAGGACTGTGGCCCACAGGGTTGGTGGGTCAAATGCAGCAACAGGGCTGGGCTTTCTATTCCCACCAGGGCAGTGATGCCCTTCCAAAAAACCAACCAAACAAACAAAAAAAGAAGTTCAAAACTGTCAGCCACTCCTAAGAAGACTGACAGGACTTTCTATCCCTGTAGAAGGTTACATTTTTGACAATCCACACTACCCTGTCCTATCAGGTCACGATGAGGCAGCAGTGACTTGATGGTACTGAGTCAATGTGCTGGTCTGCAGGTAGGCTGTGTTTAAGGAGAAGAAAGCTATTAGCTCTCTTATCTTGATGCTCTTACATGAAGTAACCAGGCACTCTGGGAATGCCCAGTCTGATGGAATTTTAACAAGTCCCAGCTGGTGTGTGTTTGGTCTCCAAACCCCTTCCGTATCCCTGGGACTGGCATTTGACCTTGACTTTTGCTGTTTATATTCTTCCTGAGTCAATATTTTTGGAATGAAAATCATTTTTGCTGTAAAGGAACATGGCTATAGTTTTCTGGCTAGAGCCATGATGCGGGACCGACCTTTAGGCCATGGAAGGCCGGGGAAAACCAATACCTCAAACTAGTCCTCCTGAACAAGCTATGTGCCTCTGCTCAGGCCTATCTCCTGAAGAAAGGGAATGTAAGCAAAAGAAAGACTATAAGGATGTTATTAAATCAACGGGCAAATAAATCCAGAAAGCTATATAGTTACATCATGCTGATCTGTAATTGTTTCATAAGAAATTTTCCACATTGTTCCATGATAACTTTTTTTATTTCTAAACAACACCCCCCCCCCCAACTTATCAGTGAATTAAAAACAGAGAACAAAGAGGATCTTGGATTACACTTAGCGATGACACTGTCATTTTTCTGTGACCTTTCACAGAAGCTAGAAAGTCAATAGGTGGGATTTAAAGCAAATCTTAATCAATAAAACACTAAAGTGGCTTCTCCAAAGATTTCTCAGTGTGGTAACTTAATTAAGGAATGAAGAGAATTTACTACGTCATATTGCTTTCATCTGTCTTTGTCTTTGGTGAAAAATATCTCTCGTGTTCAAATTTATCTTGCTGGTTCATTGTGGTTCTTTTATTTCCTATATTGCTATGCAGGTAATCTATTTAAAATATTTGAATGGATGCCATGCTAATTGTGAGGTAGATGTTTAAGCCAGTCGATCTTTTCTCCAGAGGAGAGGTTTTCAAACTGAGCCTGGAGTTTTGACAGAATAGCTTGCAGAGTGCCGGAAGGGGGTGGAAAATGGACGCAGGGAGGGGCCACCACCTCTGAGTCTGCTCCAGGCCTCTCTAGTCAAGCAAACAAAGCTCTCACGAGTCCTAACTACCTATCGGGGGCATCAAAAATTCAAATACAATGGGAATTAAAAGATTATGCACTTTTTTCAATGGGTTTTTTGAAGTTCCGTCACATTAGACTTTCTTATGAAATGTTGGATACTGTGTTAAGGACAAGTGTAAAAACCACTGCTCTCCATTTGATTTTCTAAGCAATGTCACAAGGGACGAGAAGAGACAAAAGGTATTGGGCCCTCAGCTCACAAGTGGGAGTGTGGAATCATGGAAGGAATCTGCTGAAGACACAATGAGGTGGTCTGGAAGCATACTATGCTCGCCTCTTATGCCTATGGTTCTAGCTGCCTTTTCTACAACCTGAGTATGCCTAAATGGCTATCTTCTCTCATAGATAAGCAGTCTCATGATGCGAAGCCAGTGACCAGGATAACATGAGGGGCTCAAACAATGTGACAGGTGAGAAAGAATGAGCAGAGGGCCCAGCACCTTTGGTTTTTTTCTTTTACCTTGTTCAGCTACTCTGACCTTTCCATTCTGACCTTATCAGGTCTATGTGTACATAAGTGCTTGCCTTAGTTTGGGTTGTTCCATCAGCAGGTTTTGAAGGAAGTTAGCTTATTTTGAAGGTGACACAGGATACATCGCTAAGGGACTACAGACAAGTAAAGGAAGGCACCCTAATGTCCTGTTACTGAGCATGGTTACAACTGGCAGTTAATAGGGTTCCAGCCTGACGGGAACTGTTGGAGAAGATAAAGAACAGGTATCAAAATTGTCCATGCCAGGGGCAAGTAAAATGACCAATTTGTCCTCCAACTAATATTGGGACCAAGAAGTCTGGACACTTCTAGCCTGACTAAGGTTGGATTGCGAGAAAGAACAAGAGAATCACAAGTGATTATGGGAAGGTACTTTGCTTGTACAGAAACGGTGAATGCCAAGGGTAATGATAAAGATACCAGATGTCTATTTCAGAAATGATCTCATCATCATTTTGCAGACGTACATGCTTAAGTTCAAGAAAGTGAAGCCATGTGTGAGATTAGCCACACACTAGACTAATCTTTTCCTTAAGATTTGGCCTATTGGGTGTTTTAAGGAGGGATAAATAATAATTACAATATTAATCCATTTTTATAACTTCTACCTAGTAATCCCTAGGTGATGCATAGGGTTTTCTCCAAACTATTAACCTAAAGGTTGGCAGTTTGAACTCACCCAATGATAGATTGAAGGCTGGCCTAGCAATCTTCTTCTGTTAAGATTATAGCCAAGAAAACCCCATGGTGAACAATTGTACTCTTTAACACAAGGGAACAGCATGAGTCTGAATTGACTTTATGACTCTAGACTTATCTAGTAGATAGAAATAGTGCTGGGGAAAGACAATTTTGAAAACTCCAATTGCAGTGTAGTGAATTAGTTAACATGGTTCTTTTAGCTATAATTCCCATAGAAAGGGAGATTGTTCTGAAAGATAGTGAAATAATTCTGTTGTGTGTGATCATAAATGGCATTCATTGCAATTGCTCTTGGGCATAAAATGAGTCCTCTCCGATAGTGGGAGGCTGGTTTGCAGAATAGTCTGCCTTCAGGCACTTAATTGGGTGAGCTCTGCTGGCTGAATCAAAACGAAAAAGTTGAGCACCTTTATCTGTAGGCGTATAGTAGATAGGCATGTTCTTTGGGGACTTACTGGCAGTCCTGAAAGAGCCTTGTATCATTGCAAGAGGAGAAAAGAGGTCAACAGACCATTTGGCTGAGAGACCCAAGACCAGAGAGAACTAGGTCTGTGTGCAAAACTGAGAAGATATTGTTCTGTCTGAATAACTGAATCTTGAGCACTTAGAATCTGTTAATTTTGTTAATAAATACCATTATTGGGCTGAGCCCTGGTGGCGTAAGTGGTTGAGTGCGGGACTGCGGCCCGCGGGCTTGGAGGTTCAAATCCAGCGGCGGCTCTCAGGAGCAGCACTGGGTAGTGCTCACGACCACTAGAGGCAGTGATGCCCCCCCAAAAACAAACAAAAAAATACCATTATTGTTGAGTATGATCTATGAGTTATGTGTGGCTGTTGCAATGGATCTTTGAACCCAGCAGACTATGCCTTGGAAGAGGAGGGTGGATTCAGAAAAGGTAAGATGGCTGAACAGTGGACCTCAGCCTCATAGGAACTGTTCTTAAGCAACGTATGCCTATCTATGGTCATGACTTTCCTTCCTCCTCTATAGCTGAAAGAGGTTACACATGATCCCCAAGTCATTCTACTTTCAGTCTTTATTACAAAATCCACTGCACTGCAGGTCAGTCCTTGACTCCCTGGGCACTGTCCCTTTCCTAAGTGAAGGAAAAATTATGCCCCTTTTCATCCTTTTACTGTGAGCATGCCATTTCATACCCCTAGCTTTCCTACACTTCAGAGGTCCTTATCAACTCAGCGGTCTGAAGAAGTGGGCATGTTTCTTGTTTGAAGAATCTTCCATTCCACTTGGAACTTCAGGTATTTTCTTTCTTGAGCAAAGTCCAGTCCTTCCCATTGTAGTGGTTTACTCCAACTCACAGTGTGAAGCGGCTGTTTGGTCTGGTTCTGGTGAGGTCAAATGGGTCCCAGCTGCAAACTGAGGACTCCCACATCCCTGGCTGCACTTCTGACCACCACGAAAAGTCAGGAGTCTCTGGGTGGTGCCAATATGTCCGTGCCTGCTGATCAGCTTAAAGTGTGGTGATTTGAACCCACTCCCAGGGGCCTCGGAAGTCCAGGTGTCCTGTCACTGAAAGGTCACAACCTTGACAATCCTATGAAAGAGTTCCACACTGTACATACAGGGTTAAGATGAATCAGAATTGAGTCAAAGACAGTTGGCAATAAAAGGAAAATCATGTGGTAAGAAAAAGATTTAAATATACACTTTATATTTATAACTATAATTGGACTTGATTTTCATAAAAGCTGGTAGAGTGATACAGAAATAAGCAATTCTCCAGATAAGGTTTTTCATGTTATCTATTTTTACTAGTAAATAACTAGTTATCTGAGAGATGGCTAGACTTGAGAATGCTCTAAATATCATTTTTATATTCCTAAATGATTTTAATAATTAGGTATAAATGTCCTTTAGCACTTTGTACTCGTTCAGGCCCAAAAAGGTTACGTGAGGAACAATGGATGCAGTGTTCATAATTTTCTCACAGGCATTGTTTTAAAGATGAGCGAACTGAGGGTTGGTAAAATAATTTAAATGGCTTCCAAGAGATAAGCTAAGTTGAGATGGATTGTTCACTTTTAACCTAGATTTATGGCACGATGTATTGTATTGTTCCTATTTATTCAGTCTCCATTTATACTTCTTCTAAGGAGTACACCCTAGTGGACTTGAGGAAATCACCCCTTTCCTCTTCTGTCCATGTGATTTAGGGAATTGGGCTCTCACTGGCACTAGGGAGAGTCATGTGCCTAAAGCCTGTCCAATCTTTATATCCTACTCTCTATGCCTCCCTGACTCTAGTTCACTAAGTCAGGGCAGGTTTCTGGGGCTCACACAGAACCATTTGTGAAAATAACTTGTACATATGGAGAGAGGTAAGCATGTAGGTTTTCAAGCTACAGGGGGTTATCCTTTTCTGTCAGAGGAGTCTACTCTTGAATTAAAGTCTGCACAGATCCTATGATGAGAGATGGACACAGAATTCCTGGTGAACTCATGGACCCAGCCAAGACTGAGGCTATTACCACAGTGATCTTGGTTGATCCCAGTTATTAAATTCCTTCTGTGCTTCTGTTGAAGATGTCTGTCACTTCTCAGGGGCAGGAGCCCTGTCGAATTGTGACATTCCCAAGTCCAGTGCTCTGTTCTGTGATGTGATGGGCACTTTTTGCTATTGATAATAATGACAATATAGTTCAACTGTATCAACTGTAATTTAAATAAAACTCTTGAAAATACTGGTACATTTTTAAAGTAGCTTTTCTTGAAGTAAAAAATTCTTCCTTTACTATTGTCCTGTTTAAAACCAAACTGTTTTGCCATTGTTAATGTTGAGTTAATTCCATCTGAATTTGTAACTTGAAGAATACTGACAAACTAATATAAGAGAGTATATGAGCTTCACTTTAATAGCAATAATAATTCATTAAATAGAAAAATTTCTGCGTAGTATGTAAATACCAAGAGAAAGAATCATTGATCAAAACAGGCCTGCAAAAGGCATGCAGCTTGAAGCATCTGACCATATTATGAACTGCTCTATTCATTCAAGTGTTTAACACATACTTGTGAGTACTGACTCTCCAAAGAAAAAGAGAAATATGAACAAACACAATCACTCGCTTCGCTTTGATAGTTTAAGCAAAATTTGGCCATCTCTTACAGACAGCTCAGCATTCTGCTTTCCTGACACCCACTGAAAAGCAAACCAAACTGCCATTGAGCAGATGGTGACTCAGTGACCCTGTGTATAGAAGAGAGAAAGAGAGAGAGGAAGCCCTCCCTTTTGGGTTTCCAGAAGGGTAACTTCACCAGAGCAGAAAGCCTCACCTTTCTCCCATGATCATCCTGTTAGTGAACCCAGGACCACCCCTACATGTCAGGGCGGAACTGCAGCACAGGATCTGCAGCGACACTTGCTGTGAGCTTGAATGGACTCGTTGACAATGAGTTTGGGGCTTGGTGATCCTCAAGGAGGAGTGGGTCATCAAGCCTTTCACGCAAAGTATCTTTGGGAGGATTTGAACATTTATCCTTTCAGTATGTAACAGCACTTAGCCATGCCTGCCAGCCCTCTACAATAAAGTCAAACTGTTTTGTAGGATTGATAACTCATATTCAGGTCCTAGATGCACACATAGGTTTATTTTTCATGCTAGTTATATTCACTATTTCTTTTCTCTGACAAATAAAGTCTGTTCAGGAGATGTAAGTCATCTTCAAATGATGTTGCTATTTATGAGCCCTTTGCTGTGAGGAAGCAGAGGTCATTGGTAATCTTGTGTTAAGCATTATTGGGTCCACAGTGCAAACACCATGTCACGGAAAGAGCATTTACTGACCTGGGGCCACTGTGAGTGATTTGAATTTAAAAATAAACCAAACTCCCTGGAGAGTGGTGTCCTCTGCCACAAGATTTGAATTTCCTCTCTGTGGAACTCAGACATTTGAACACTTGACCTTAGGCTGCACAGAAGCTCTCTAAATATTTATAACCAGCACATGAGATCTTCAGAAAGAAACATTCCAGCAGGAAAATGTGCTCAACATGCTTTCTTACAGAAGGGCCCACAGAGTACCAAGCTCTTCCTAACTGCTGGGTTTTCACTTCCCACTTCTGTGCACGGACTTTCAGTTGCTGAACTAGGAGTACTGTAGCATCCAGGCTTTTGGCCACATAAACAAGCTTGTCATTTAATTTTAGGCTTTTTTTAAAAAATAAAAATTAAATGAAATGCATATATGAATGAAAGCTCAGCCATACAAATGAAAGATTAGCTTGTGCCAG
This sequence comes from Nesogale talazaci, assembly GCA_004026705.1. Lineage (NCBI taxonomy): Eukaryota > Metazoa > Chordata > Mammalia > Afrosoricida > Tenrecidae > Nesogale > Nesogale talazaci. The sequence continues at coordinate 1,376 of PVJH01041466.1, read as the reverse complement.
TTGTAGATCCTATTTTGTGAACCCCTACTTCTGTATGCAAATTTCTTGAAATGCATATTTGTATACTTATGTTATTAAACATAAAGCTCACATAGACAGATCATGTGAAACACTTTAAAACAGCACATAGAGCTAAAAGTAAAGTATTGATCTTATCAAGAAGATTGAGACTATGGGTCAGCAAAGAGAGTAACACCGATTTGCTAATGTCTGAGATCATTTGAGAAACTAGCCAAAATGAAAGCAACATAGAAGTGTAATATTGAAGTGCAATATTGAAGTGCCTGGTTAATTTGTTTTATGTCTCTTGATTAAGATGTATAAACTACCTGAAAGTAAGAAATCTGCTTTCTCACAAAGCACCAGGCCATGTGATCTTAGCAAAGCCACTTGATTTCCAATGTCAGTGAGTTTCTTTATACAATTACAGTGTTGATTTTGAAGATCATATAATAAATGGAAACACATTCTCTTCCCTAAAGCTCCCAGGCGGCACACTTGGTTGAGTGCTTTGCTACCACACAGGACAGTGGCGCTTGGAGTACACAAGGCGATGCCTCAGAAGAAAGAACGCTTTTCAAAATCAGAAGCAACTGCCTTTGTGTATCTTTTTAATTTTAATGTTTTACTTATCCATACTTGTGCCATTTCAGAGTTCACTTATAATTGCCAGATTTTTAAAAAATGGCACAAAAATAGTTCCTGAAAAAAATCTGAAAGTCAAATATCAAATGTAATATATTTCAAGATCAAATTAAACTATTCTCATTTTTGAAAAAAAATTCTAACTTTAAGTCACTAAGGCATTTATGTCACCTTCAGCAATTTATTAGTTCTGCAAGAGTCCAAGTTGCTGACAGTTTAACACAACAAAACAATCTTTTGTAGCCTATCTTTACACAAGTCTTCAAAAGCAGCAAAGAGTACCATTTGATGTAAAGTACACCACTTCTTATGTATTCACATAACTATACTCCAAAGACTAGGATGTTATGCAAAGTTTGATGTTATTGGGAAGTAAGGATGACCACAGTAGATCTGTATTGTACCTCTGGACAGTAAACTGTTCACAGTCCTGACTTGTTTTCTGGGTGCCTAATAAGGAGCTCTCATGGATTGGAGCTAATGAGCTAATAAGGGCAGCATTTTGAAAATGTCCTTGGTGGAGAGTTTCAAACACTCAGAGGCAGTACTACACTGCCCTACTGGGTCTGCTTTGAGACTTTATCAGCTGCATGGCAGGAAAAATTTTCTCAGACCCGAAATACCAGCATCACTTAAGAGTTCTTTGAAATGCAGAATATCTGTTCCCAAGTCTTACTTACAGAAATCAGACACAGCATTAAAAAAATAAAACAAACAAGCAAAAAAAAAAA